>PVJS01002433.1:0-69094 GCA_004027185.1 Glis glis | reverse complement strand
AAAATATGGTATCTAGAAATATAGCACTGACTTCCCCCCTCAAATATGCTAAAGCAAGCTGTGTTTGCTCTGGGGAGGGCATGGGGCAGAGGCCTTTTATGTGCAGGGTCTTTTTATGATTTCTTATTTCTATCATGTGTACACATATCATTTGATGATTGGAAATACATGGTAAAAATGATTTATTTTTCCTTTCTGTCAGCATAATGTCGGTGCATTTTGTATTGTGCTCTTTATCCTTACAGCTGTCTGGTAAACATTTTCCTTGCTAGTATCTAGCCTTTATGATAATTCACTTAAATGTCTACATAAGGTCAGGGTACGGTGGCGCATGCCTGTAATCCCCATACTTGGGAGGCTGAGACAGGAGGATGGCAGGTTCGAGATCAGCCTCAGCAACCTAGCAAAGCCCTCAGCAATTTCGTGAGACCCTGTTTTAACATAAAAAATAAAAAGGGCTGGGGGGTGTAGCTCACAGGTAGAACGCCCCTGGGTTCAATCACCAGTACAATAATAAATAAATAAATGTCTACATAATATTTTGCATTATTTTCCTGGCAGGCTTGATCCATTCAGACCCTTTCTCTCCAGTCTCCCTGTTTCTACAAATAACTTAAAAAAGAGGTTGAAGTTTGGGACAGCAGTCTATGGCCAAAGAGCAAAGTTTTAAATTTTTTTCTCTGAATCTTGACCCGGGCCTCATTAGTACCGAGCATTAAGCAAGTTCAAAGTCCTTGCTATAGCAGCAGCCCCTGGAGGTGCACCCTCACCCTGAGACCTGGGAGACCAGGGACTACTCCGCCACAGCCTGGACAGTGTCACATCAGGGTGACCCTTTGAACCGACCCTGCCCTCAAGTTCATCTGAAACGGGGGGGGGGGGCTGCCAGAAAGACGGGGCTTCATTTGCAAAGCGAGAGCATGGCTTTAATTATCCTTCAGATCCGTAAAAAGACAAGGGAGGGGTGGGGATAGATTTATGGCTCTAAATTCTCTTCTTTGCTGTTTATAAAACAGTATTTATCAGGTGTGGGGCACATGGCAGCTCTGGGGAGTACCAGACAGGGATCAAAAGCAAAGCATAAAAACCTTCCCCTTTCAACATCTCTAATCTCCTCCTTCTATCTATAAATGGCCACATTAACCTCATGGCTCAGTAGGGAGATTCATTCTGGCACTTTGCTGTTGGAGGTATCAAGAGAGAGTGAGAGGCTGGCTGGCTTCTGTGGGCCAGGTCCGCTCGCCTGCCCTTTGATGTTTCCTTCAGAACAGAACCAGGGCCAACAGGGCCAGGTGTGTGTGAAAGGGGGTGCGGGGGGGCTGCACTGCTATTGTGCTGGAAAGTGTCCCTTCATAGGGAGGCATTCTGTCCCTCCCAGCAGAGCGTCAGATGGGGGCATGGCTGGAAAAGTAGCCATCGTTCATTCATTCTGCACTGCTGAGTTCTCTCCCACGTGCCCCCACACTGCCAGGTTATAGTAGATTCTAAGGAAAGCCTAAGATCCCATTTCTTCCTTCAGAAAGTGTCAATGTTAATTGAGAAGCAACTCTTGTGTATAATAGATTCCTAGGTTACTAAAACAATGTCTAGTGCTGTTGAGTTTGGGAAAAGAGTTGATCATTGAGTTGGGTTTTTCCCCCTGTGTGGTAGTGTTTGGAGATGTGGCTTCTAACAAAGTAATTAAGAAAGCATGAAGTTACAAGGATGGGGTCTTGATCGAAGGATTATTTTAATTATTACTGGTACTGGGGATTGAACACAGGGGCATTTTACCTCCCAGCTATACTCCCAGCCCTTTTTATTTTTTTATTTCGAAACAGGATCTTGCTAAGTTGCTGAGGACCTTGCTAAACTGC
Source organism: Glis glis (assembly GCA_004027185.1). Lineage (NCBI taxonomy): Eukaryota > Metazoa > Chordata > Mammalia > Rodentia > Gliridae > Glis > Glis glis. Next base: position 67,238 of record PVJS01002433.1, on the reverse strand, counting down.
TGAGACTGGCCTCAAACCTGCGATCCTCCTGTCTCAGCCTCCCAAGTACTGGGATTACAGGCATGCACCACCATGCTCCGGCTGAAGGATTAGTGTTCTTATGAGAGACTCTAGAGAGGGCTGGCTTTCTCCCTTCCTGCCGTGTGAAGATATAGTGAGAAGGTGGCTTTCTAGAAGCCAGGAGAGAGCCCTCACCAGAAACCGAATTTACTGGCACCTTGATCCTGGAATTCCTGCCTCCGGATCTGTGAGGAAATGAATTTCTGTTGTTGAGTCCCCTAGTCTGTGGTAATTTGTTATGAAACCCAGAACTGACTAATACGGACGGGCAGGATTTCAATAGGAAGGAAAGGAGAGAGTTTTCCAGGTGGGGAGATGCAGACACAAGTCCTGAAGCTGGCACAGATATGGCCCAGGTGAGGATGAGAGGAACGTGGAGAAGAGAATGTGCTAGAGATGTCTACTGGGCCAAGGCTTTGGGTGTGTGCCTTCTTCCGGAACCTTCTCCATCAGTTCAGGAACATCTGGCTCCTGCACTGAGACTCAGCTTCCAGTCTCAACCTTGACTCCTCCCAGCTCAGGGCCCATCATCAGTTGGAACCCAGTCTTCTCATCTTTAGAATGAAGCTTCTTAAAGACATTTCACTCACCCCATAGAGTGGTGAGGGTCAATTAGCTGCTCAACTTATTTTATTCATTTAATTACTGTGTGCCAGAGTCTGGGACTATTTGGTGGATTAGACTTCTGGGAACTTAGTCTAATGGCAAAAAGAAGAAACAAACACAAGACAATTGCAGCCCAGCATGCCGGCAGCCAGGGCCATTGCAGTCTCACCAGGCAGAGAGGTCTTTTAAAAATCCGGATGCGATTGTGTATTTCTGCGGCTTCAGTACTCCACTGATTTCCTTAATGTTAGAATAAAGTCCCAAATTCCTTCCTTGACATGTTATGCTCTGTCTACTCAGATTTAACCCCACTGTGTCTGGTAACCCATGGCTCACAGTTATCCTAGCCTTCACTGTTTGTTGAGGGCATTAAGCATTCTTTTATCTCAGGTCTTTGTTTTTCTTGGTACCAGAGGCATTCTACCTCTGTTACACCCCAAGCCCTATTTTATTTTTTATTTGGAAACAGGGTCTCACTAATTTGCTAAGGGACCTCATTAAGTTGCTGAGGCTGGCCTTGAACCTGTGATCCTCCTGTCTCAGCCTCGCAAGTACCGTGATTACAGGCGTGTGCCACCATGCCCAGCTCTACCTCAGGCCTTTTTGCTTCCTGTTAACAATGATGTGAAATTCTTTTCCTACAGGTATTTATCATTCTAAAACAATAAGTTCCCCCCTTTTCTATGTCCTCACACATCACAATGTAAGTTCCTCAATTCTAAAGATTGCTTTATCCCAGTACTTGGGAGGCTGAGACAGGAGGAACAAAGGTTCTCAACTAGCCTCAGCAACTAACTGAGGGCCTCTGCAACTTAGTGAGACCCTGTTTCCAAATAAAAACATAAAATAGGACCAGGTGTGTAGCTCAGAGGTAGAACACCTCTGAGATCAATCCCCAGTACTGCAAAACAAAAACAAAAACAAAAACAAACAAAAAAAGACTGTTTTACTCATTGCTGTATCCCAGGATAAACATGACACATAGCAGGTGTTTAATGAGTGTGTGGAGAATGAATGATTGAAACTCTAATTCAGTGGAAGTTCAACTGCAGTGTCAAGGCATGAAACTGCCCCATTAACAGATTAAACTAATTAAGTAATTAATTTGCAGTGCTGGGGATCAGGAACCTGGTCTTTGTGCATGCTAAACAAGTGCATTGCCCCTAAGCTGCACCTAAAATCTTCTTAATAGAGAAAACCAATGAACTGATAAGTGTGAGAATATAATTAGGTCTTTTCTATCAAAGGAATAGCTTGACTTGGTCTCCATTTTGTAAAACTGCCATCGTGTAACCTTATGTATGCTCATATTTTTTTGTAAAGATAGCATTTCCTGGAAATTGTAAATGCCACCTTCAGCCAATGGCTTAAAGATTGTGAGGCTCTGTTCCCACCAATAGGAGCACAGCACAGAAGCTCCGCGCTGAAAATAAAATACCCAGCAGTTTTCCACCATGCTGTTTCTGTACACCTGACTTACTGGTGGCAGGATCCCTTTTCACAAAAAGTAAAATTTACCTTGCCAAGCTGCTTTCAAATATGTGTCCTTTCTTAGGACGTCATAGAAATTTATTTCTGACATAAGGAGCTATAATTTTAGCTTCTGTTTCAGCACATTTGAAGTCATGAGAATCTACCATCTCAGAGTGAATTCCACCACTAGGAAGAGCTAATGATTTTTAAAAATTATCTTCAATTTTTACAACTTACAACTCAACAACAAAAGAACTAAACAACCTGAATACAAAATGGGTAAAGGAGTTTAATAGACATTTCTCTACAGACATTATACAAAAGTCCAATAAACACATGAAAAGATGTTCCACCGGTGTTGGTGAGAATTTGGCGAAAACGGAATCCTTGAGCTCTGTTAGTAGCAATTTAAAATGGTATAGTTGCTGTGGAAGAGTGTGGTTGTTCCTCAAAAAAATTAAATACGGTATATTAAATACTATAGCATTAGTATTAATGCTATAGCATTGTTACAGCATCCAGAAATTCTGATTCTAGATATATTCCCAAAAGAATGGAAAACAGGAGCTTGAACCGATATTCCCACACAATATTGTTGATAGCAATATTATTCACAGTAGCCAAAAGTTAGAAACAAGCCAAATGCCCATGGAGGGATGAATAGATAAGAGAAAAATGTGGTCTCTACATACAATGGAATGTTATTAAGCTTTAAAAAGGAAGCAAATTCTGATACATGCTATAACATGGATGAACCAGGAGGACCTTGTGCTAAGTGAAACAAACCAGTCACAAAAGGACAAATACTGTGTGATTCCATTCGAGTAGTCAAATTGATAGAAACAGAAAGCAGAATGGTAGTTTCCTGGCACTAGGGGAAGTGAGAAATGGGAAGTTAATGAGTTCAGAGTATGAGTTTTGGAGGATGGAGAAGTTCTGTGTATGGATGGTGGTGATGGTTTCACAGTAATGTGAATGTATTTAATGACACCGAACCATAATTTAAAAATTGTCAAAGTGGTAAATTTTATGTTTCTGTGTGTATTTTACCATAAGTTAAAAAAAAACTGTGTTCAGCTAAAATGTGCCAACCAGAAAAATTTACCTCAAGGACCTTGTTGTACCCCTAGCTATAGGAGGAATCTCTTAAGATATTCATTGGGATATTTGAAGGCAATAATCAACCAATGAAGCAGAACCCAGTTGTCTCTTTCCCCCCCCAGAATAATCTTGCCTATTTATTTGCCTGTAATCTTTCCTGCGTGACCTGGTTGCCTAGTTGCTCTTCTCTTTGTCTGTAATTCAGACATTTGGGAATGCCAGAGAGCCCAGAACTGCTAACAAAGTTCAATGAGTAGCAAGCAATGTTCTCGGTTTGTTTAATGGAAATGTTAATGAACCTTGAGAAGTTAGGAGGTATTTTAGGAAATGATGAATTTTGTGGTCAAAATGAGCTACAGTGTGTGTGTGTGTGTGTGTGTGTGTGTGTGTGTGTGTGTGTGTGTATTGTCTTTGCAGAATTTTCTAGAGCATTTTATAGGCAAATGAACATAGTTTCCAAGAGCGGGGTAGAGTACACGTGAGGTTCTCAGACAATTTTTGATTACAGCTTTATTTCCCATCTCAACACAGTTTTCCATGGAACATCATTTAGGAAATTTTTCACGAGGGTAATTGTTAACTCATCTGCATTTGCTGTGTTCCATCAGTTGGTGAGTTTTTATGTGTGTGCTCTAAGCACAGGAATTGCTTTTTGGATCTAGGCTATGGGGCTTTTCAGTTCTTGGAAAGAATTTCTCTGAAATGTCCTCTGAGAAAGTAACATGATTTCTGTTGATATGGTAGAGAACATATGCTCTGCACATAAAAAAAGACTCTGTCACCCAAAAGAGACCCTGTGCCTAGCTGCAAATCTCAAAAATCGAGTCAGATCATCTCATTCAAGTGACACAAATTATGTGTTAACTTTTTACAAGTCTCTGGAAACATACAACTTTCATGTTCAGCTCTACAGTTTTTTATTCAAAATTCCAAGTTGCCAGAGATAATTCAGGATTTTGTAAATCTCAGAAGTGTAATATCATGCTTATACTGTTTAAGTATACCCCACCAGGGTCTGGCGATTTCTTCTAAACAAATGAATCAATATTTTATTAGTATTCATACTTAGTAGGATGAGTAAAGACTATAAGTAAACTACTACAATCCATATCAGTTTTTATTGACAAAGAAGTTTTAGGGACTCACTAGAAGTAATTTTCACTCTCAGACTTTCTAGATTTTGGAATGGTGGGCCAAAGATATAGCCACAGTTGTGAAAACCAGACTTGTTAAGGCTAACAGGCTTTTGTGGCCTCTCAGACCTCATATTTCCTCAATATTTTGATCTTTGGGGTGGGGACACAATGAAGAAGTTTTCTTAGAAAGGATCTTTAAGGGAGAAGGAAAGGAGTCATTTCCTCTAAATCTACCCTCCCTGCTCCTTCTTGCTTGACTGTCTTTAATACATTCTCAGAAAGAATGAATTCATTTGTTCTAATTTTTCATCTTCAACTCGAGAAGGTGAAGCCCTTCAAGTTAATGGAAAAAATAAGACAGCGAGGAGCAGGTGGTTATGAGACCATATGTTGCGCGCGCGTGCACGCACACACACACACACACACACACATAATAGTAGACTGATCATGGAACCTCTAAAAGCAACCACTGTTGGATCTATATAGTGGGATAAGCCAAGAGTGAGAGGCTAGAAGGTGTGACTGTTACCACCCACGTGAACTCTGGTAAATCCCATACCCTTGATGTTTTAGTCTCTCCATCAATAAAATGAGGACTGGAGAATCATCGTATGGTCCATTTAAATCTCTAATCCAAACAACCGTATCCACTAACCAGTTGACTGCAAGTGATATATCTGTGTGATAACAAACCAACCAACAGCTAAAGATGGCGTCTTCTCTTTTTTGGAAGACGGCTTTCAAGAGAAGAATGCTATGCTGAAGACACATGGAAATGAATTTCCTCCATCCTCACAGACATTTTACTCTACAAGCAGCACATTGAACTAAATGTTAAATGTCTCCAATACGGATTTCATAAGTCAGAATTACAAACACTAATGAAATACCAATAGTGTGATTAACAACATACGCTTTGAAATTTCTCAAATATGTAAACCAAAAAAAATTTTATTAAAAAAGTCCAGATATGGAACTTTACCCTGCAATTTGTTTATTTATTTTTTCTTTCAGAGTTGAAATATCTCTCAAATGTTCAGTTCTGAACAAACAGAAAAAGAGCAGGGGGATTAAAACTAAACAAAAACCCCTCAAAATAAGGCTGAATTTCTGTCATACAGATCTCAGTAAGAAGCAAAATAAAATCTTTAAATGATGTTCATTTTCCACAGCTCCCAGAGGCAGGTTTGGTAAAAAGTGGTTTGAAGACAGACAGATTCATTCCTCCTTCCCCCAATCCCTACTCTTGCCCCAGCCCTGCCTCTGTTGATCTTGTAACTTCTTCCATATTAATTAAAATTTCCTGGGACTTTGCCTTTTTTTTTTCCTTCCCTGGGAGCCACCTAAGAAAACAAATATTGGAACTAAAGCTGTCTGCTACTTTTTCATTATCCTGATTTAAGGAAAGTCACACAGACCCATCACCTAGAGTATAACGGGTCCAAATTTCCCCTTTATCTAAAGGCAGTGACCTTGTCTATCATCACGGCTAGTTTGTAACAGGGCTCTGGCTGACCATAGGTCCAAGACCAGCACTCTTTCTCCCCCAAAGTCCCGTGCTGCCTGCCATCTCAAATTAAAATAAGATAGCTTCCTTCCTAACTCACTGCTGCAATTAATTCCCTGCTATGGCCCAGAGAGTTAGACAGCCTCAGTCATGACATACACTTCATGTAGTTGAGTCCTCATGAGTTCAGCACCTGAGAAAAATTAAGGGACGAATTGAAAATCATATCCAGCTGAGCGTTAGCATGTGTTAAACAGGGTTTTGATGTTAAAGAGTTTTAAGTGCGTGACTGGTACACCTCAGGGCAAGGCCCAATCTTCCCTGAGAATCTGTTCTTGCTTTTCTTTCTTTTCTCCTCTAATCAGTCCCATTCAGTTTTCAATTCTCTTTCTCACTTTGCAAAGTGCCAGACAAATTACTGGTATCCTCTATGCACCTCTGGTTTCTTTTTGGGTTTTGAACTCATACCCCCTTGAGAATGTTTCAGGGAAAATCTTGCTCATAACGCATTTAATAAAATTTTAGGAATACAATTAAAGCAAAGACCTTTATATAACTTTTATAGCTCTTGATCTCCTATGTCCTAATCTTCTTCTGGAATGTGCATATTGTCTTCATGTTTTACTTTTATTGTTCCTCCAAAATTCCTTTTACTCTTCAGCTTCAACACCATGTCTTGTGATCCACGGACTGGCCCAGACTCTTGGGGTTATCAATTCATACTTGCTGATATCCAACTGTTTGAACTACAAAGAGGGAAATTTCATTGACACAAGCTGGAAAGCAAGCTGGAATGTACAGTCTCGTTTAGCAGAGATGTCTTTTTTTCTCGCAGCAGAGAAACCATGCAGTAAAACCATGATCTATACTGAACACTGAGTATAGAAAAAAATTTTTTTTTTTTTTTGTGGTACGGGGGATTGAACCCACAGGTTTTCTACCTCTGGGCTCCACCCCCAGCCCTATTTTTTATTCTTTATTTTGAAACAGGGTCTCACTAAGTTGCGGAGGGCCTCACTAAGTAGCTGAGGCTGGCCACGAACCCGGATCCTCCTGTCTCAGCCTCCCAAGTACTGGGATTACAAGCGTGCACCACCACGCCTGGCCTGAGTATAGAAATTTAAATATGTTTTAAGAACAACTTTGCTTAAATGGTTTTCTTTGTTGGTTTACAGTAGGAGGCTCGTTATGTCTCAGTTAGCCTGCCATTTTAGTGTTTGCTCTGGACTTTCCACTCCCTAACAAAGTCTTAAGACTGATGATTACATTAAAATGGTAGCTTTGCTTTGTTGGGGTGGGTTTCATAGACTGCTTTATATCTAACTTCTGCTGAGATCTCTTCTAGTTTGTGTGAGACCCCTGTGTAGTGATCAGAGGTCTCATTTTAAATCACTCTTTCCAGACACAACTAATTGATGCCTCTTTTTCAAGGTTGGGGGGGGATGCTGCGTTCTTACTGATCAAATGAAATGTGTTCATTCTTACTGATCAAATGAAATGTGTTCATGCATACGCAGTGTGAAATGGCTAATACTGTCTGGTCTTGAGGGTGCTGGGACTTGTGGTTGCTCCCTTAGCAGTCACTTGGTTTGCCAGCCAGTTGTGACATGCTCTTGGTATGACCCTTGTCATGGCCTGAGAGATGCCCAAAACTATCGGACCTTCAATCATCAGGATCAATGGTGAGAGTGAGGAATTCTGTTAGATGTCTCTGAAACAGATGCTGAGCAGTCCTGTCTAGAGAACGGGAGCAATGCGAATGCTTTCATTATGGCAATTTTGGCACTTACCGCATAGTATAGATCCCCTACTTTATTGATTCGTGACACTTCCCCCTCCCCACCATGATCCTTTGTGACAGCAGGAAGTTCCAAAGGAATCAAAGTACCTATTGAATAAAAATTTAAGTATTAAAGTTTCATTCTCATGGAAGTTGATGATGAATATAGAACTCGCTCCAAATGTTTGTCCACAGTGACCACCCAGCCCGGAGGCTGCCAGCGATCACTGACCATATGCAAACACAAGACACTCAAATCTGCTGAAGAAGCGTCAGCGTCTACTGGAAAATTAGTGGTTATTTTAAGAAGGCTGCTCCTGAAGGCGATGATTTAACATCTGCAGTCGCAGAAGGTGCTGTGAAGCAAGACTTTCATGTACATTTTTAAAATGACTGTTCTTCTGGATTAATTTTTAAACTTTTTATTCCCACTTTTCTTGTGGGCATAATACAAAAACTGAAATAGTAGGCCCTATTGTGTAGGCTCCATTTATAGAAGATAATATTTGCTAGCGGTTCAATCTTGCCAGTTTTATATTAGTGTATTCAACCAGGTCCCTCATCCGAAAGACAGAAGGCAGAAAAGTGATTTGAGAGACTGTTTTCTGAATTCCACCAAAGACGGCACATAATTAATACCATTGTGGATGGGCAGAAGTTTATTTGTTACATACAATAGATGCCTTAGAGCATTAGAGCTTAATTCCCCTAAAGAACCCAGGTTGAAAGAGGCTTGGTCACATGTTTTAAATTGGAAGACCACAAAAATAATGCTGAGAATTGTTTAGTTTTTCAGCCATTCATAGACTCAAGTAAAGCTTTGGAAGTTCATTCTTTCACGGTGAAATTTCTGACATTATTTTGAATAATATTATAAGCTCGGTTAAGAAGTTCACCACGGAGACAAAATTATATGTTTTGTGATAGTCATCCGAGTGCACAGTTTGGTGGAACACACTGTCATAGCAAAAGTAGTGTTCTTCCTTAGTGAAGAAACTATGGAATAAAAATCTACATGGAGTGGCAGCAAACTCATTATTTAAATTGCATCTGTTCAAACAATCCACAGTATTTTACAGTTAATAAAAGCTATTGCTGGCAACATTTAAAATAATTTTATAAATATAGTTAAAATAACTAAAATGTTTTGATTATCAAGATGATTTTGAGTATGAAGAAAACTATAAATAAAAGAGGTATGTGTTTTCCTACCTGTCATCAATTAAGTTTACAAACATTTTAAACTTTATGTAAATTGAACTGAAAGTTTTATAAAGTATTGGAGTTTATTCATAAATAACTTTTAGGAGTTTTTATTGCATTTTAGTTCAAATCATTTGGAAATCTTTTACTAAAATTTTCAGTGATTGGCACACTATAACACTTTAGCTTTTGAAGATTTTAGAAAATTGCAATTACTAAAACAAAAGTTTTCAAACAGGGATCTCTGGAAAATAAATGTAAATACCAGAGAAGAACTGATGTTGAATACAAAAGTGGGGCACACCTTATCAAATGAGACTGAGAGCTAATGCCAGTAATGTACACTAAACTGAACTTGGTATTTATCAGGCCCAGGCATCTTTTTAGGCTTTTACATATATGAATATATTTTTAAAATGTATGAGGTTGATACTCATCATTTAATATTTATGCATCATATACTCTATATATTCAGCTGTGATTTGAGGAACATTATATATGTGATATTTATACATTCCAAAACTTATTTTTTATCTACTCTCCTAGATTTAGAAAAAAATTCTACTCTGTTCATTCTTTTTTATTTTTCTTTATTTTTTTGGTGGTACACTTACAGCCGGTTAACTTTTGACAAAGGAGCCAAAAACATACATTGGAGAAAAGTCAGGCTTTTCAGCAAATGGTGTTGGGAAAACTGGATATCCATATGTAGAAGAATGAAATTAGACCCTTGTCCCTCACTATGCACAAAAGTCAACTCAAGACGGATCAAAGACCTAGAAATTAGATTAGAAACTTTGCAATTACTAGAAGAAAACATAGGACCAACTCTCTAACATATAGGCATTGGTAAAGACTTCCTCAATAAGAACCCTAAAGCTCAGGAAATAAAAGTGAGAATCAATAAATGGGATGATATTGAAGTATAAAACTTCTGAGCAGCAAAGGAAACAATCGAGAGTCCAAGGAGAGAGCCTACATATTGGAAGAAAATCTTTACCAACTACTCCTCCAATAAAGGACTAATATCTAGAATATATAAAGAACTCAAAAAACTTAACAGTAAAAAAAACAAATAGCCCAATTAAAATGAGCAATTGAACTGAATAGACACTTCTCAAAAGAAAAAATACAAATGGCCAACAAATATACAAAAATGAACTAGATTATTAGCAATCAGGGAAAGGCAAATCAAAACTACACTGAGATTTAATCTAACTCCAGCCAGAATAACAATCAAGAATACAAATAATAATACATACTGGTGAGGATGTGAGAAAATAAGAACTCTTATAAAGTCTTGTTGGGATTGTAAATTAGTATAACCACTGTGAAGATCAATATGGAGGTTCCTTAAAAAAAACTAAGGATGGAACCATCATAGGACCCAGATATACCACTCCTTGGTATCTTTCCAAAAGAATTAAAATTAGAATGCTATAGTGATACACGCATATTCATGTTTATAGGAGCACAATTCGCAATAGCCAAATTATGGAACTTACCTAGGTGTCTGTCAACAGATGATTGGATAAAAAAAGGTGGTATATACACACAATGAAATTTTACTCAGCCATAAAGAAGATTAAAATTATATCTTTTGCAGGAAAAAGGATGGAATTAGAGAATATTATGCTAGGTGAGATCAGCCAGTCTCAGAAAGTCAAGGGTTATATGTTTTCTCTCATATGTGGAAGCTAGAGAGAAAATAGACAACAAAAGGGACTTCGGTTAAATGAGAGGCCAGTAGAATCATGGAAGGAGATTGGGGGAGGGTAAAAGGGGAAAACAAGGTTTGATGAAGGGAACAGTTCAAATAATGCCATGTCCATATATGAAGGTATCACTACCAATCTCACTAACATGTATGGGGAGGAAGGAGGAAGAGGAGGGATGGCATCTGGAGGGAAACACACCACGTGATGTGTGCATGTGTAATGATTTGGATTTAGAATGTCCCCCTACCCCTCTTGGAAACAAGGTAGCAATGTTGGAAGCTGGGCTTGGTTGTAATCTCATCAGTGAATAAATCCATTACAGTGGATTTACTGGATGGTAACCTAGGCAGGTAGGGTGTGGCTGAAAAGGTGGGTCTCTGGGGGTGTGGCCTTGGGGATTATATATGGTCCCTGATCCCCTGGCTTGCACTCTCTGCTTCTGGCCTCTGTGATGTGAGGAGCAAAGCCAGTGTACTCTCCCTCTCTTTGCTTTTTGCCACTGTACCCTGAGATCAAAAGATGCTAGCCTCACATGGACTGAACCCTGAATCTACAAAAAACTGAGCAAATAATTCTTCCTTCCTCTAAGTAGTGTGGTCAGGTTTACCAGATACAGCAGTGAGAATGTTGATCAAGACGGTATGCATGTCTATATCAGTTTGAATCTCACTATGCTGTATAATTATAATGCATCAATAAAAGTATAAAAAAGAGCATTTTGAATATTTATGTAGATGTGAGATAATGTCTTTAAGGGAATGTAATCTTCTCCCATTCCCTGCATACTGGGTCTGGTCCTTAGAGACATTTGTTTTCTGATATCTTCATATCCCAGTCATCTACAGAGGCATGGGGAAAAACACAATAAACAAAGATATAAATAAAAGTATAGAGAATGAATTTTAATCTAATCTAGACATGGAGACCATGGGATGAATGACACATGACCTTCTAGAGCACACATTCCGATTGCAAAGATGAGTGAGAGAGGAGAGAAAGTTAACTTTGGCAAAGAAATATGTTTAGTCTCATAAATTTCTTGGCTTCTCTTACTTTTAAAATAATTCATTAGAGGAAGTTAGTCATCCTTAATATACTGTAGAGAAGACTTTCAGAAGTAGACTTAGCAGACGCAGACCTGAATGTTTTCATCGTGCAATAGACTGCAATTTGGGGCAAAGTCATTCACCCCTGGGTCTCATTTCTTCACCTCTCAAAAAAGGGGCTTGTGCTACAGACACTTGAAATGCTTTCTGACACATGATTTTAAAACCTTTGTAGCAATAATATGACCCATTTATCCCAACAGGAAGATGCAAGGGGTAGAAGGGATGAGAGTAAAGGAACTGTCCAGGGTGCTTAGAAACACATGGGTCCATTCATTCTCTGCAGTTATGACCAGCGGCCACAATATGACTCCATCTGTTATTCATCCAGCATTTCTACTATGTTATATACACAGTAAGCTATTCTGTCAGTATCAAATGGATATAATTCAATATGAGATCAATTTTCTTCTGCTGAAGGAGAAAAATTACATATTTAGATTCATCTCTGTTCTGTCTCCAACTTGCTGCTGGTCTTCAGACCAATCATTTTATTTGTCATCATTTAGAGCAGGACATCACAGAAGTTTTCGTGGTATACTTGCCATATTGATTTTCCAAGAATCATACCTAAGTTTTTATGTCATCTCAGGAGATATGAAGATGTGTACCTACTATAGGGAATAAGACTAAAAAATACATCTGAGTTTGGTATACAAATAAAGATAAAAGAAAGAGGGAGAGGAAGACATTTAGGTAAATAAAGGGGGTTAATTATAATGAGGAAATCCTCAGTTGCTGGACAGGCTGCATTGAAAGGAGTTTCCTTGGTGTATGTGTGGGTTATACTAGTTTGTCACAGCATGACCTTGTTCTCTAGACTAGTTGCCATAGGGTCTTGCTCATAACCTACTGTATTGGTCAGGGTTCACTAGAGTAACAGAACTAACAGGACATGTATATGGCAAAAGGGGATTAATCAGCTTACAGTCCAAAGCAGTGTAGTCCCAAGTTTCCGACTGCATGTGGAGAGCCAGAGGAACCAGCAGCTGTTTGAGCCGTCCAAGAACTGGAGTCTCAGAATCAGAGCGACCACTAATTCAGTCCCAGTCCAAGACGGAAAGGCCAGGAAACTCTCTGGAAGAACAGTGGTGAAGGTCCAGTTTGAAGAGCTGAAGGCTGATCTCTTAGAGCAGATGCGCTTTCTTCAGGAAGAACCACACATGCATTCATGTGGTGTTCTCCTTTTATCCTGGTCCTGTACCTATCAGAACCCTGCTGCCTACATTCAGGGCAGGACTTCCCCTCTAATCAGTCATTACATAAACCAATCATCTCATCAAGACACCCAAAGTCACATAATCTTAGGTGTTTCATGATCCAGTCAAGTTGACAATCCCGAATAACCATCACACCTACCTTGCCAAAGGGCGGAGGTTACAATGAGAATGTGATGCTTGTGAATCTTAGTGAGATATAGGCCTATTGGGTGAAAAGGAAGAAGGGAAACTCCTTGAAGGATCCCGACACTTTCCTGTGCCCATCACTTATACCTGGAACCTCTTCCATCTTGCGTGACCCAACTTTTTCCTTCCTTTCCTGATCTATGCTGAATATAAGTCACACAGCCTGCATCCTGTGAACTCTGGGGGCACTGGATTATTGTGAGAACGAGTGGCTTCTTTCCCAGTCAACCCTCTCACGGACCCCAGTCCTGAGCTGCCTTTTTATTTTGAATGTCCATGGTGGTAGCCTAGGATCCAGTCTGGGAATGATCACAATATCAGTATCCTTTAACTCACTCTTCATTTCGGCCCCATAAGTGACACGGTATTTCCATGGGTCTCAGCATACAACTCCATGGGTTGCTGGGCTGGGAGGGATATTCCAGAAATGGGTAAGACATTATATTCAAGAGTTGCTCCTTCTTTTCAATGACCAGGGCTTTCTTTCTTGGCCAGTATTCTCTGTTTAACTTTTTCTTTTCTTGAGATGTTGTTTTCTCCCAAGATGCTCATCAAATTTGCATGCAAATTAACTAGGTAGGTGCAGTCTCAATATACCAGTTTACATGCCCAGATATACCGCAATCTTGGGAGTTGGTAGAGTCTAAGTTTAGGTTTACAGTGTGACTGTATGTAAGAAGAGTTCACTTCCAGGAGAGAGTAAAAGGTATGTAGCCAGAAATATTTCAAGTTGCCAAATTTGCTGATATCAATATCCTGATCAAGGGCTATGGAATAGGGGGTCTGAACCTGTTGTAGATTCAGTGTGACTATAGTTTCTTTAGTCAAGCGTGATGCCCAAAATGACATGGTAGCATCATTGAGCTAATGCTGTGGCACAGAAGGAAGGGTTTGGTAAGAACTACACAGCGCCAGGGTTCCTGTTTATGAGAGAAGAAACTGGATCTCAGTAGAGAATTTGGAGAATGCACAAGATAACCAAGACAGAACATGGACTTGGGAAATGGAGAGAATGACCAGGAGTTAACCCTACAGAGACACCATTATCAGGACTCTCCCCAGGGATACTGGTACCTGGTCACAGCAGGGTGGGAAGGGGGGAGATAGAAGATGGTTTAGAAATTCCAGGAATGACTGATTAGAAGATTCATGGTCCACTTGTTTAGGCTTAGAACAAATGGGTTGGGACATTTATCGGCATATTGAGTTTTAGGTTTTCTATTACAGAGGAGGTCGTCAAAACTGTGAGTTTGAGCCAGGCATGGGTGGCCCACATTTATAGTCCCAGTATTTGGGAGGCTGAGACAGGAGAATCACAGGTTTGTGATCAGCCTCAGCAACTTAGTGAGGCCCTCCACAACTTAGTGAGACCCTGTTTCAAAATAAAAGAATAAAATAGGGATAGGGATGTAACTCAGAGGTAGAATGCCCCCGGATTCCATCCCCAGTACCACACACACACACATAAAAAAGTGGGTTTGGATTATGCTACAGAAGAGATAGACTCAGGATTCTAACACCCACATACTGATTTTGATCTCCCTCCTGTTTTCATATCTCCTAGTGTTTTCCCCTTATTTAAGTTATTTCTTATGTATTTACACAGTATTTCTAAGGATTTTGTACCTGGAAGGTTTTCAGATAGTTTACCACATTTTTGGGAGTGGCCTTGGCATTAATGGGAACTTAATAATACTATCACATACGTGAGTGAACCGGAGCTGTACATAATGACCACATATGATCAAGACGAAGATAAAAGCACCTTCAAAATGGGCTGACAGAAAAGTCAAAATTATCGCAAGGGTAGCATGTGGATGGCTGGGTCACGGAAGGTAGGGGAGGAGTTGGGGCGTGAAGGCGTCCTCTCTGTGGGGGGTTCACAGCAGATGTGGGCCGCACATGTGAAGTTTCTTTAAAATAGGAGAGAGCATGAATTTGAAGTTTTATTCACACTTCGCTAGGTGCTCTCTAGGGCTTGGGGGAAAAATGGACTTTGTTTATTAACTGACTCCTCTGATAAACACAGACCTTACACTACTATTAAAAGTTTGGGGTGTTATATGTAAAAAACCAAGACACATTAGATCGTAAATTAGAAAATAAGAACAGTGACCTGAATCCTTTAAAGCTTTATAATATTTGAGAATACTCATCACTTTTCAGTGATGGCACACGCCGGTAATCCTAATGTTTGGGAGGCTGAGACAGGAGGATCACAGGTTCAAGGACAGCCTTAGCAACTTAGTGAGACCCTGTTTCAAAATAAAAACTAAAAAGAGCTGCAGTGTAGCTCAGAGGTAGAATGCCCCTGGGTTCTATCCCCAGTTCAAAAATAAATAAGTAAGTAAATAAATAAAAGAATACAATTATCACTTTCTATACTCTACTGTGTAACCTACAGATGGTGACAGTCATGTCAGAGAGTGTGGTAATAGAGCGCCGTAAATTTTAACAATCACAATTATATTTTCAACGCATATGCCGTTGATATGGAGAAGCCCTTTTAAAGAACCTGTGAGCCAGTGGGTAGAGGGAGCATCCACCTCCCTAGAACCTTTGGAGGACCGTTGGGCATTTATTCAAGGTGATGTTGTAAAGTTCATTGGGTCCGGAATATTCCGTTCTCCTCGCTGAATACATCAGGCTCAGCTGTTTTTTTCAAAGAACCAGCTGAAGGAAGTGGTGACAGAAAAGCAGAAATAGAAGATGAGAAAAGGTGAGAGTGCGGGTGTGGGGCAGGAGGGGCCATCACAGTGCCACACTTTATATCACTTGTTTTCTCTCAAATTCTTAGATTAGGTGACTTATTTATTTATTTATTTATTTATTTATTTATATTTTTTGCGGTAGTGGGGATTGAACCCAGGGGCATTCTACCTCCAAGCTACACCCCCAACCCTATTTTTTATCCTTTATTTTAAAACAGGGTCTCACTAAGTTGAGGAGGGCCTCACTAAGTAGCTGAGGCTGGCCGCGAACCCGGATCCTCCTGTCTCAGCCTCCCAAGTACTGGGATTACAAGCATGTGCCACCACGCCCAGCTGTGATTTATAAAATAAGACCCTTCGTAAAGACACCACCAACCTGTTCACTAAAAATAAGACAGGGCGGTTTGAACTTCTTGTAAACCTCACACAAACTGATGTCAGATGATGCCTCTACTGTTCTTTCTAGTTTATTTTATTTTTTAATTTTTGGTCCCGGGGATTGAACCCAGGGGCGTTCTACCTCTGAGCTACACCCCAGCCCTATTTTATTTTTATTTTGAGATAGGGTCTCGCTAAGTGGTAAGGGTCTTGCTAAGTTGCTGAGGCTGGCCTCAAACTTGTGATCCTCCTGTCTCAGCCTCCCAAGTACTGCTATTATAGATGCGTGTCACCATTTTGGTGGTGTGAGGCTTGGTACTCCTTGGCACTGGCCCTCCCTGCTCTGCGCTTGGTTTGGGAGGCAGTGCACCCCCTGACACCCACCTCTCCTTGCTGACCTGGCAGAGCCCAGTCTCTGATGGGCTGGGGTGGCAAGTGCTCCAGCAACTAATAAGGTCAGCACCCCAGGACTCACTGCCACCCCACACCCATTGCCAAACGGCCTGAGGCTGCTTGTGGGAGTCTGCTGTTTGCTAACATGGGATTAATTAGGGAACAGGATAAACATGTGAGTCGCTTTCGGATAGATGGAGGGAAGCCAACCCAGGACAGGCTTCCAGCACGCCTCCCCAAAATTACTTACCCCCAGGGCCCATGTAAACATGCTCACTCACATGTGCTCATGGGAACTTCTCCAACTCCACAGAGCCAGCTGAGTTGAGGGAGGCGAAGATACTGGGCACATCTTTGTCTTCAAATTCTCTCAAGTTCTACTATACCCACCTGAAGAAAATAGATCTTATTATAATCTGTGCTGAAAAGTTAACAGTGAGCCAGCCTGGTGGCACATGCCTATAATCCCAGTACTTGGGAGGCTGAGACAGGAGGATTGCAGGTTTGAGGCCAGCCTCAGTAACTTAGTGAAACCTTATTTCCAGACAAAAAATAAAAAAGGGCTGGGGGTGTAGCTTGGAGGTAGAATGCCCCTGGGTTCAATCTGCAGCATAACAAACAAACAAAGAAACAAACAGTGCTTAAGAGGTGACAGTAAGTTGATTTGGCAAATACATTTCTACTGAGAATGTTGACTAGAGAATATATTTAAATAATTTCCCCCATAAAAAAATAGAGAGTATATGATTTGTTTCAAGATTATCCAGCCTTGGTGGTGATATTTTGGGAGGCATGGACATTTTTGAGATTCTGATGAAAGTTACAGTCTCCCCAGATGAATGAATACACACCCACACACACGCACAGAACTAGAGCTACAACCTTGGATGCTATTTCAGGGGGATTGCTCTTTCTCTGAAAAATCATTTACGGACCTTTTTATGTGTTCGGGATAAATAATCCTTGCCTACCATATCATGGGAAGTATCGGGTGTGTTAGTAAAAATCTGCAAATTTGAGAAGGTTCCCTATGTACTAGGGACCATACTACTGTACTAGGTGCATGATGGACATTATTTTTCTAATTTTTTTTTTTTTTGCGGTACCGGGGATTGAACCCAGGGGCGTTCTACCTCCGCGCTACACCCCCGGCCCTATTTTTTATCCTTTATTTTGAAACCGGGTCTCACGAAGTTGCAGAGGGCCTCACTAAGTAGAGAGAAAGAGAGAGAGAGAGACAGGGAGGGAGAGAGAGAGAGAGAGAGAGAGAGAGAGAGAGCTGAGGCTGGCCGTGAACCCGGATCCTCTGGTCTCCGCCTCCCAAAGTACTGGGATTACAAGCGTGGGCCACCATGCCCAGCTCCATTTTTCTAATTTTCTTAACAATACTGCAAAATGGGTATCATTATCGTTTTTTTTTTTTCAGATGGAAATATTGAGATTGGGAGAGGTAAACTGATTTGGCAGGAAAAGTGTTTCCTAGTGATCAGGAGTCTAGACTCTGGTGTCAAATTACTTGGGCTCAAGTCCTGTGTGACCACTGGTTAGAAGATTCCAGGCAAGTCACTGATTCCTTTGTGTGTCAGTTTCTTCAGCTGTCAGTTTATCGCACACGGAGACTGTATCCCAGGCCCCTATGATGATTAGAACTTACAAGGTGTGCCAAGTGCTTCGAACATTGGCACATGGTATTCACTAGCTAAATTTCCTTGCAATGGCTGTTGTGGTCAATAATCTTAAAGTTAGTAAGTAGAAGAACCGAGAACCAAGCTCAGTTCTGAATGCTAGAGCCAGTATACTTGCTATTATACCATTACAAGTTTCCAAACCTGCTTTTTATTCATCCTATGGCAAACCATGTAGGTTTCCACACTTTAGTTTCTGCATGCGTAAGAACTAGACAATGATAGTAATAATAAAATATCTCTCTGCTTTTTTTTGGCTTATGGACAACAAGAAGTAGATTTAGAAACTGTCAGGCACTATCCATATCCATTGTTGCTATTATCAGTGATGAATGGATAAATCTGACTTCAAGCCAAGGGCTTTGTGTTTTCATTTCTACATTTATCTGCCTGGAGTTCCATTTTTATCATGTGTACTTTCCTCCAAATGCACCATAGATTATGTAAATCATTGTGAGATGGTCACGGTTCTGAAACAAAAATTCCACAATTTGGGTAACTTTTGTTTTTTTGGTCGTGATACTGGGGATTGAACCCAGGGGCAATCTACCTCTGAGTTACATCCTCAGCCTTATTTTAATTTTTTTTTTAATTTTGAAACAGGGTCTCACTAAATTGCTGAGGCTGGCCTCGAACCTGCGATCCTCCTGTCTCAGCCTCCCAAGTTACCACCATGCCTGGTTCTGGGTAACTTATTTTTTTTTTTGTACTGAGGATTGAACCCAGGGGCATTCTACCTCTGAGCTCTATCCACAGTCCCTTTTATTTTGAAACAGAGTCTTGCTAAGTTGCTGAAGGTCTGGCTAATTTGCCAAGGCTGGTTTCAAACCTGTGATCCTCCTGTCTCAGCCTCCCAAGTACTGGGATCATAGGTTTACACCACCATGCCCAGCTTGGGTAACTCCTAAAGTAGATATATTAACGAGTTTAACTACTCCAGTGACCTTCAATAATATTTGACAAAGGTAGGAAGAAAAAAAACACAAACTGTTTTTAATTCAAACAAATGTTTGGGAATCACATTTATGTTTATCCAAACATTGAAAGAACACAGTAGTAGCCAACAAGTTCATTATGTTGGCACAGAAACTTCTACTTTTTTTAAACATTGAGTTCATTGTCCTTAGCTGGAATGCATGATTTCGGTTACTTTTCAAAAGGTCAGTTTATTTCTGGGAGTAGTATTTCTGCAATGCTAAGAATCAGAGGCCAAAAGGGGAAAGAGCAGGGCCCGTGGAATAGATTATATCCTTGTCTAGGATCCCTTAGGGGAAACTTAGAAGCCAGAGCTTCTCTGTCTTAAAGTGGAGACTTCCACTCTGGAATGGAATTATGACGCTGCAAGAGACCCATTTAATCAAATTGAGTTCCATCTTGTTCACGGAGTCGAATTCCCTAGATATCAATTTGGATCCGCTCTCTCCCAACTCACGGCTATCAGCTCCTGCCAGAAGTAATCCAAAGGTACACTACGGCATCCCTAGGTGTGAGGCGGAGGACTCAGGGGCACCCTATTCCGGGATGGAAGGCACAGCACTGCCCTCCAGCTGTCCAGCCAGCAGGGCAGAAGGACCCCAGGGGGGTATGGGCTCAGTAAATATCTTTTGGAAGAGTTAATTCATGTTAATAAAAGTGCCAGGTGGGAGAGGAGAAAGGTTGCTAGGAGATTATCTGTTCTTATGGTGGGCGGAGGTCAGGGAAAGAACCCCGGAGGGAGGTGTCCTAAGAGCTATTTTGACAGAAAAGTAGGAATTTTCTGGGCAGGCTCAGGGTCCCTGGAGCAGCCCTGCTGTGTTGAGTCAGGAAGGGAACGCAGCTGTCAGGACACCCAGGGACAAATGTCAGGGCTGTATTAGTTCTGTCTTCTGGGGAGGCCTGGGAGGTGTCCCATCACTAATCTCTTTCTTTCCTTTGTCTCCTGGGCACTTTACATGCTCAGAAAATGAGCCGTCTTCTGCTCACGTAGGCAGAGTGCTTTGCACACAGCTTCAGTGATTTACGTGGACTGTGGTCTCCTCTCTGGCATTAAAGCCATCCCCCTCACCCCGAGGGTCGAGCCCGCACCTTACATCAGCACCCACCATCCTTCCGTGCGAAGCCATCTTCTTCCGTGGCTGGCTGAAGGGCAGGGCACAGGGTCCTGGCCGCACTCACCCCAGTTGAAGAGAAATGGCTGCCTGAGCTGCCATCCCGAAGGAATGAACACGTGAACACGGAATGAGCAGCAACAACAAAAAGGGATCAGAGACGCAGAGCTGAGCCACAGGACCTCCAGGAGCACTGAAGTGAACGCAGGGACGGGATGGCGGGTCAGGATCCTGGGCTGGTATCAGATACTTGTGATGCCCTTTGAAGAATTATCTGTGGCCTCCTACGGGGCTGCGCTGAAAGGGGAACATTGTGTCCTGGATGATTAGAATCTCCCGTACGGCCTTGGCATCCTGCATCCTGTGCATGCATATCAAGTTTATAATTATTTATTTTTTTAGTGCCTGGAATTCCTAACTGGACTATAAATTCCACAACAGCAGGCACTGTAGCTACTGCTCCTTTGATGTTGAGTTCTCGGCGCTTAGTTTAGCAGTTGCTCAATAAATAGTATTGAATGGATTATTGAGGGCTTGTGGTTGGCTCCCCTTCTCTCTCTTGTCTCTGCAGGATAGGGAATTAGTAGTTTTGTTGGGATGGATAAGATGCATAAAATCTTGGCTAAAACTTGGATCCATCAAAGCTCTTTCCCTGAATGAAAGAAGATGGCAGTCTCTTCCCTTTGGAAGGGAGCTGCTTCCTTTTGAAGTTGTGCCTACAAGACCTGAAGAGAATCTTGCCCACTCTTCCACCAGAGAACACGATCCTCCCCAGAGCTTCCTTTCTCGCACTGGCACCGGACTGAGTGTTTTGTGTAGTGGACACTCAGGAAATGCTTGCTGAATTGACTTTTTAATGTGCCATACGAGAAAACAAAGAGCAAGACATTTCAGACTTTTCTGAAACGAAGGGAGAAATTTGGGTCAGAAGAATGAAGAAGGATTCTTTACAAGCACACATTTGGATCTGGGAGTTAGTCCTATCTTTGTTTTATACACAGGGATCCTGAGACCTATGGCGGAACACTTTGCTCACCTGTGGTCATGGAGTTATCATTTGAAGATCTAAGACTTGCACCCAATTCTCTGAGCTCCTGTCCTGCTCAGCATTTTCCTTTATCAGGAGGGAGAAGGTAAGCACGCCTGGTCGATGCCTGGAAAAAAGAGGCTGAAGGTGGCTGAAGGCAGTTGGATCCAGAGCCCAGAGTATGCACCTTATTAGCCTTGATTTCCTCTTGGCTTTGAAGTTCTCTCCAAAGCTTTGAGCGTTTTCTTTATTCATGCACACGCAGCTCTGTAGGCTCCAGACAACGGCCCAGTTACACACGCACACACACACACACACATGCACACACACACACACACACACACACACATCTATAATTTCTACAGACAGCTTTGATAGATATCCGTGAGACCACATGGTCCCCCATTCATGCTTTTTTTCTTTCTTTTAAATATTTATAAAGGTTCACAAGCAGAAATAAAAGTCCTTCAGATTCAGAGCCAACTAAAAATAGCCCTTCTCTTCCTTGCCAGGCAATCTGGCATCAATCAAGGCCATCAGAAAGATGCTAGGGAGGAAAGAAGAGGAGCTGATAACCTTTTATCCAGTTTTTTGGTCATCCCTCTCTGTTTTTAATAAGTTCGTGTGATTGACAGCTCGGGATGCAACCCAGATGTGTTTGGATTCCTGCTGATGAAGATAGCTGCTGCTTCTTCATGGGTTCTCTGATAAAATTTGTCCACGAGGAGAGAGAGCTCTGTGCTAATGAATTGCCCAAGAACTCAGCTGTCGGGCAAAGGGAAGAATGAACGGGGTGAGGAGCTCATGCGCTCTCTAGCTACCCACCATAGCTGTTGGTTGGCTTTACATTTAGCCTTTGGCTGTGTTCACGGGGCTGTGGTGACTAATCTAAGTGATAATTCATGTGTCTGTTTACTGGCCCCAGGTGAAGAGGCTGGGATTGAAGGGTAATGACAGAGGGACACAGAGGCCAATAGAGAAGAGAACCAGTCAAGAGGACTTCAGAAACACAAAGGAATGTAATGGTGGCTTTGGGATAGGAACTTAACATATGCTTGGATAAAAAAATAGAATCCAATTTTATGAGAACTTTCTAGCGTGTGTTTAAGAACATGCATAGAAGAAATGGGAAATGGAATGATTCTGATTTCAGTAGTGGCTGGAGGCCTAGCCTGCCCCAGCCAAGAAGGCTGTAGGGAGGGGAGCCCCGAAACTGGTGGATTCCTTCTGCCACTTTCCTATGCCTCTCTGGTCACCTCGGTCCAAAGTACTTTTTCTTGGACTTCGTTGCTCAGGCTGTGATATGAATGGCTTCTCTGAACAGGGTGAGAGACTGGATGGAATAGAAAGTATATGACACTGATCAAATCCCTGAAAATTAATAGGCCAAACAAGTCAACCATAAAGTGAATATGGGCTCAGGGAGGTGAAAAGGAAATGAAGCTAATGCTATATCATGGGAACTAACCGGGGCCACTGTGGCCACAGATGGTCATGGTGGTGTGGATTAAAGGGTAGTTGGAGAAAAGGCGTCTAGACAAAGTCTCATAGAAACAGAGAATCTCTTTTCTCCTCCACATTTAAACACAGCAGTCCCCTCTTACCCATGGTTGGTTGGTTGGTTGGTTGGTTGGTTGGTTGGTTTGGTTTTGGTGCTGGGGATTAAACCCAAGCTACCTCCAAGCTACACCCCCAGCCCTATTTTAGTTTTTATTTTGAAACAGAGTCTCATTAAGTTGCTGAAGGTCTCGCTAAATTGCTGAGGCTGGCCTCGAATCTGTGATGCTCTTGTCTCAGCCTTAAACATAGGCATGTGCCATCCCATCTGGCTCTAACTCGTGGTTTCATTTTCTGTGGTTTTAGTTACCCAGGGCCAACCATGGTCCAAAAATATTAAATGGAAAATTCAGGAAACAAACAATTCATAAGTTCTAAATAATGCCTATTATAGCATGTTGTAATAATTGTTCTATATTACTAGTAGTATTGTTATTAACCTCTTACTATGGTTAATGTATACATTAAACTTAATTATAGGTATGCATATGTAGGAAAATATCATATATTTAGGGTTCATTCTGATCCACATCACTACTACCAGGCATCTACTGGGGGTCTTGGAATGCAATCTCCATGGATTATTGCAGTCTATCAATGATGTTAGGAGAATATGCTTGTCATGGGGACTTGGGGGCATAGCAGAAAGAGCAATGCACTGAGACTCTGGGTTCCAATGTGCTAAGGCCATCATCTGCTTCCTAACAAGCTGTGTGCTTTTCCTGAAGTCATTTCACATCTCTGAATCTGTTTCTCATAGGGTAAGGGGGATCCTCCATACAGTTTCTAAGGTTCCTCTCAGCTTATGGTTCTATGCATCTGAGTCCCTTATCCTTTTCTCCCCAGACATTGTTAGTCTAGTAGGGGAGGGGGGCAATGGGATTCCTGTCTTGAATCTCAAAATGTATCTGTGCACTGACTTGGCTAACGTTAAACATCTCCCTCAAACTGAGGTCCAGTGGTGTATCTACTGGGTTGAGGGAAAGAGTTGGTGGGAGCCATTCGCCCCCTCCTTCATCAGAAACCAGGAGTATTTTCATCATGGAATTGTTTAGGATTGCCTGTGCATGGTGATAATAAAAAGCAGACCAAGTTTTCATGAGCATTTGTATTGTTTTAAAATTCCTACAGACAATGCACCACCTTATTGCAGTCACTGGGAGTACATCTCTCATCCATCGATATCCCTGTTGGAACCCAGAGAGTTTGGAATTTAAGGATTTTTCAGTTTAAGAGGCCCAAAATACCAATATTGGAGTCAAGGATGCACAGTTTATGTCCATCCCTAGGCTCTCTTAATTCAGCTGCCTGTAGAAAGAAGAGTTCCAAATGGAACCACTCAGACTTTGCACAACACCCCTGAATTTGTAATACGTTCCGTAGCTCCATTTCTTAAATTTGTGCTCATCTAAGGAGAGGTATGAAGTAGCTCAGAAAGTGGTGAAGTATGGAGGACAAGCTCCAGATGGGAGAAGAGAAACAGCTTGACTGGTCACTTTATTTTTTCATGTTCCCTAAGTGTAAAATAAGGTAGTCCATGCTTCATGCAGACCACAGACATTTTTGATTAGTAATTAATCACAGGGAAGCCATTGTTTTCCAAAACATGTTTGGGTAGTCCCAAACATTTTAGCTGCAACATTGGTTCTTTGGTGGATTTAGGAGCCTAGAGATACCATAGGTGAGATGCTGTCCACCTGGCCAACCACACAGCTCTGATAGCTGTCAACTGCTCCTCACACTTGTGAGATGGCCATCCCCAGCCACATTCAAGGTGGGTATTAATAGAACAAATGGCTGACGCACTTTTCAGGGATCCATAATGGGCTACTATTTGAGTCCCGACCCCTGCCTGAGCTATAACGTTGGGAAGCTAGGTAGTCATCTCTTCTGCTCCTGCATCCCCCTTCTACTATCCCTGACAGGTGGATTTTGAGTTTCGTCTGGGGATTCCATGGTGCCTTAGTCTCATCCTAGGCATTTGTGCCGAACATGGGGTCCTTTTCATAGACTGACAAGTATTGAAATTTTAGTCACATTCCTATAATTTTCCTCTTCCTATAATGTGATCAGACTTTATCTTTTTGGGGCAGGAAAGATGCTTTTAGATCATAATTCCTTCTTCTTCATACTTACCCCCTCAAAGCCTTGTGGGTTTTTTGTTTGTTTGTTTGTTTTGTGGTACTGGGGATTGAGTCCAGGGACCTTCTACCTCTGAGTTACACCCCCAGCCCTATTTTATTTTTTATTTTGAAACAGGTTCTCACTAAGTTGCAGAGGGCCTTGCTAAATTGCTGAGGCTGGCCTGGAACCTGAGATCCTCCTGTCTCGGCTTCCCAAGTGTTGGGATTACAAGTGTGAGCCACCACACCCAGCTGGCTTCTATGTTTGCAAGCTTGCTCACTTTCAAGACTTTTGTCATTGAAATTGGTTTTAAGTACAAATGTTCAAATTGAATTCCTTGAATTTGACTCTTGTTTTTTTTTTATCTGAATTCATTGCTTTCTATAGGGTAGAATGTAAAGAAAGTTTTTACTACTCATACTATGGTAATAAAGAAAATAGGAATTGAAGGAAGGTAATGAAAGCAAGAGAGAAAAATGGGAAATGACCCCAGTTAACAGCTTAAATTTTTGTCCGGTTATGCAATTCATGGCATCTTCCTGTTATCTAGTGTTTCCTTTCACTCTGAATATCGTCATTTGGGAGCACAAAGGAGAAGAACCTTCAACAATGGCTTTGCAGTGGGAAAAATGAGAAAGCTCGAAAATGAACTTGAGTAGGAACCAGGCAAGTGGCTTTCTCCCTATTGTAAGCATTGGTTTTACCCTCAAAAGCATTGATTTCTTTAGCTTCAACTGAATTGTCTGAAGGGAAGAGGAAGAGATATGTGCGATGTTTTTTCCAGAATTCAGTTTGTCCAGAAATTCAGAAGATGAATGTTTTTCACTATCACAAATGCTTTTAAAAAGAATAGACAAGAAATTATTAATTATATTAAAGTTTCTTCCCTCCCTTCCTTCCCCTCTCTTTCTCCTTGATAGAGAATACATGGTTGAGTGATGATTTTTGTGGGTTTTTTTCTATTCATTTCCCAATATTAAAACAGTACTGTATGTAAACTACAAGATTGTTCCAATATTTAATGAAAGAAGTAGACCTGAAAGTATATCATAAGATACTTGAAATAGGTTAGTGGGAAACATCTATTTTTGCTATTATTGGCAGTACTGAAAATGAAAAGAATGTGATGTACAATCTGGATATCCCAGTGTTACCTACTGGAGCCTACCTGACTAATTCCAGCTCACAAAACTGCCTTGTGTCTTGGTTTCTCAACATTGCCATATTTATGTTCACTTTTGTGTAAACGTTAGTTTGTCTTGTCTTCTGGCTGCAGATGGGAAGAGATGGTTATCTGAACTCACTTAAACAACTCTTGTGTCTTGAAGAGTGTTGAGATTTCTCCCTTTTTCTCTTCCTCCCTCTTAGATTCCTGGGCAATACAATGATGCAACTTTCTTCATGCACCTCTAGGACCATGATCATGTTGCTTTCTGATCACAAGAGAAGTTGATGCTTCCTGTTGCTGTAGACATTTATTCACTCAACATACAGCTGTCTGACATTTAAAGTGTGCCAAGTACTATGCAGGTATCAAAGGAGATATGAAAATGAACAAAATGTAATTCTTATTCTTAAGTTCCTTTCATATCTAACACAGAGAAATAGACATAAAAACCACTAAATCTATTATAAGGCATTATGTAGGAAATGCTAATTAGGGTTGCAAACAAGTTGCTGGAAAAATATAGCTGGAAACATTGGGAGTGTTTTATGGGATGGGTGAGATTGGAAACTATATATGAATCTAATTTTTATAGGTAAAATTGGTGCCAGAGATAATCCTCATTCTTGACCTAGAACAATGTGATATATGACTGTTTCCAATGATATTGTGGTATAGGTATAAGGGCAGTAAACTTCTCCCGTGAAGGATCAGGTAATAAATATTGTTAGGTTTGCACACCACATTGTCTCTGTCTTCACTGTGCAATTCTGCTGGTGTAATATGAAAGCAGCCACAGGTGAACATAAGTGAGTGAGTGTGGCTATTATTTCAGTTCAAGTTTATTTACGAAAGTGCCAGAATTGGCACATGGGTTGTAGTTTGCCGACCTATGGTCTGGAGAATTGGGAGCAATATGACTAGAGTGAGGTGAAGATTGGCTGAATAATGGAGAGAATTGAAATCTGGGCTTAAGCCGGACAGGTGGTGTATGTCTATAATCCAGTATTTGGGAGGCTGAGACAGGAAGAATGCGGTTTTGAGGCTAGCATGTGATAATTTAGCAAGACCCTGTTTCAAAATAAAAAAATGAAATAGGGCTGGTGATGTAGCTGAGAGGTAGGACACCCTAGGGTTCAATGTTCAGTACCACACATACACCAAAAAGAAAGAAAGAAAGAAAGAAAGAAAGAAAGAAAGAAAGAAAAGAAAAAAAAATCTGGGCTAAGGATTGTGGATATTTTCCTTTGGTAATGAGAGGCTACTGGATGATTCTATTGGGGAAAATATATATTATATATATAATATTTTTAAAATATATATTTAAAAATTTTATATATTTATATATAATATATTAAAATATATACATATTTTTCTGATGGTACTGAGAATGGATGGAAGTGGAGAGAGAAGCGAAGAAAGAACACAAATTTATGAGGTTATTTTAAATAAATTCTATTAAAAATTAACAGTAGCCAGGTGTGATGGGACACACGTATGTAATCCCAGTGCTTGGGAAGCGAAGACAGGAGGATCACAGGTTCGAGGCCGACTTCAGCAACTTAGCGAGGCCCTGTTTCAAAATAATAATATAAAAATAAGATAGGGCTGGGGATGTAGCTAGGAGGTAAAATGCCCTTTGGTTTAGTCTCCAGTACAAAACAAACAAACAAAAAACCCAATAACTACAACAAAAATAAACAAAATTTTCACTTTGAATCTCACTACATTGTATAATTATAATGCACCAATAAAAGTATAAAAAATTAACAAATTTCTAACTGAAGTGGGAGTACAATGAAGGCTCTTCTCCATAGTTAAAATGCATAATCCTTCTCAGTTTCCTTATGTAGGTTAGGACCTCAGAGCGAAGCAGGAGGAGCATTTAAACTGGGTAATCTGAGAAGAGTTTAGTAGAGACTATTTACAAAAATGTGGGCAGAGTGTGGGGAGACCACAAGAAATGGTGTAAAACACTCAGCTTCATAAGAGTAGGTTGCTGGGGCCCCTGGGGGGTGAGGCTGAGAGGGTTTTCTGGAACCCAGAAAGCTAGAATTGAAATGGAAAATGATAGAGCACTAGCCCCATTCTTGGTGATACTGAAGGAATAAAAAGGAACCATTATTTCGACTTCTCTCTCCTCTCCTATGGGTGCTTCCTGTAAGAACACAGGAAGTATAAGGCACAGGAAGTCAAAAGTAGGTGCACATTTGATTCAGGTTCAGCTACCCAAGGCATGGAGTAGTGTGGGGAAAGGTAAAGAGTACCCCGGAAGGAAAACCAAAAATATCCATTTTCATGATATGCTGGAGATGGTGTTACTATCATTGAAAAGTAGTGTGGCAAAGATATTTACATCTTCCCAAATCTGCACGTGCCTTCCGGCTCCCTTGTAAGGTTATGTGACCGGTTCTCACTAAAAGGGTTTGTTTGAGAGGAAGTGACATATTATCACTTCCAGGTTGAAGAATTCAAGGGACAGCACTGAATCCTGTGGCTCCTTTTTCTTTGCTGTGGCAACTCGGAGGCCAGATGTGTTGGAGAAGATTATTGGAGAAGAAGACTGAAGCCTCATCAACTGCATAGAAGAAACTTGTCCTGATGAGCTGCTCGACCTTCAGCAGAGTTTGCAAAAGTGAGAAATAAAATGTTGTTGTTTTCATGCCACTGAGATTTCTTCCTGCAGCATAACCTATTCCTCCTATCTAAGACAGTTAGGAAACTTCCCGTTTCATGCATTGAACTCTCAAAAATATTATTGGCTAGTATCATTTTGCTGAGGAAGAATTTGTCAATGCAGGAGTGTTTGCAGTGCTTTTAGCAAGCACTCCTTGCTAGTTGGGCATCCTCTTTCTGAAGGTCTGCGGGAGGGTTTTATGGGTCCCGTCATGCTGATCATCTAACTTATTTGTTTATGTTATTTTTAAATGTGCTTCTTCCCCATACTTCACTCCCTCACACTTCCCTTCTAGTTGTTACTGAGTTAAGTAATTCTGCCTCTTGAAGGATACTTGGAAGTGTGAGTTACTGTCTCTTGAAGGATAAAAGTCAATTGATTTTTTTGTGTGTGTGGTACTGGGGATGGAACCCAGGGACATTCTACCTCTGAGCTAAACCCCCCTCCCTATTTTAATCTTTTATTTCAAAACAGGGTCTCACTAAGTTGCACAGGGCCTCACTAAGTAGCTGAGGCTGGCTGCGAACCAGCGATCCTCCTGTCTCAGCCTCCCATGTACTGGGATTACAAGCATGCGCCACCACGCCCGGCTCAATTGAATTCTTGATGTGACCCGGAACCAAGGTTGTCAACTTTGGATTGTAGAATCTCTCTGCGAACTCTGGGGAGAGCTTGGACTTTGCACACTGATGTTCCTGTGTTTGAGTTTCACTTATTAGCTGGTCACTTATTAGCTATGTGACATTATGCATGTCACTTAACCTAGCCTTAATTTTCCCTCTTTGTTAAATGATAATCCCTACCCAAAAGAGTTATTGCAGATATTTTAAAAAGATATATGTTAAGAAAATTGCAAAGCATAGGAGTTGACAGATATACAGCAGGAACTAAATAGTTGACAATCTTCTTCATATTTGGCCTGTGAAAATTCTAAGTTTGTGACTGATGGTATTTGAATTAACCAGAACATAGTCTCAAGTCGTTACTTCCTGTCTGGTTATGTTAGCTGGGTTTTTTTTTTTTCTTGGTAGGGTTTTTGCAACAATCAAAAGAGATCTTTTTCTTCAGGGGCTATTCTATAAAGAATAATATTCATTTAAAAATGCAGAATATTGTTTTCGTGAGCCAGTTCGGAATCGTGAATCAGAGATTGGTCCATGAGTTCAAAAGATAGGGCTACTGGCTCTGTCTCAGCATTTTAAGACACTATCATTGCTGAACCATTTATTCTCACAGGTTCCTAGTATCTTCATTATTAAATCATAATAGGCCAGGCGTGGTGGCACATGCTTGTAATTCCAGTTTTTGGGAGGCCGAGACAGGAGAATCACAGGTTCGCTGCCAACCTCAACAACTTAGTGAGGTCCCCCGCAACTTAGTAAGACCCTGTTTCAAGATAAAAAATAAAACAGGGCGGGGGTATAGCTCAGAAGTAGAATGCCCCTGGGTTCAATCCTCAGTACCACAAAAAATAAAAATTAAAAAAAAATCAGGAATAGGCATGCCTGGCTTGCTTGATTCTTATTTACAACTGACAGGATTGTTGTGAGGCTCAAGAGATTAGCTTATATGGGAAGACTAGGAGTTAGGTACAAACCATTATAGTTAGTTCCATGTCTCACAGTGACTCACATTTTCCAAAATGCTGCTCAGTAAATAAGGTAGATGAGCGAATTAAAAAGCAGGTCAAAAGGAAACAGAAAAGAGACTTAGAGTCAGTTTCCCCTGAGGAGTGAATGGGAAGTTCATTAACCTAGAACACTGGAGTCTTATTAGCATGGCCGGGCTTCCACAACAGAAGAATCTTGAAAATCACCTCACTCGGCCCTTTCTATCTGTCCACAGGACAGTGAGTACAGGAGGCAGAGACTGCTTGTAGATAGCGGCAAAGCTGGACTCCTAGCTTTATCCTCAAAATTTAGGATGAGTGCTGTTTGCACTATCCCGGGCTTGAAGAGGTCTCCTTCAGCCCTAGGATTGTGTGGATCGTAGGGATGTATATTTGGCTCCTTTTAACACACACACACACACACACACACACACACGCACACACACAAATGAGATTGCATTCATATTCTTTGCTTTAGATCCACAAATCATACACTGATTAACATTCACATGGTCTTCTCTCCAATAAGCCCTGAGAGTATTAATAGTTGTGTTCTGAAAATTCAAGAGTGGTAGGTAGGTTTTTCCAGCCTCTTGGGCTCCACCCACACTTCTGAGTCCCCAAAGGACCTCTTTAGTTGACTAGAGGCTCCCGTGCGTGGAGGCAAGCCTGCTCCATGTGGTCTAGGGTTTGCAGGCATGCGTAGAGGGTTAGGCACAGAAGCGGTGTCACATTTCCAGCTTTGTCACAAACGCACTTTCCATGGTGAATTGTTCTTGTATTAAGGATCCCGAGATAACAAAAGGGTTTACTTCTGCCTAAGAGTAAACTTGGGCCTGTGAAGGTTTCTGTGCTAACGAAAGCTGCTGAATTTCTTATGGGTATTGTTCTTATTGGTAGGTTGGCTGCAAAGTTACAGCTCCCTGACTCACTATGCAAAATTGACTACTTTTGAGAGCCCACGTGGGTGTGGGCATGTGATTATTTGTACTATGACTGAAGTGGAATATGAATCGGGCAGGTAACCCTCTTTCATGGCATGGGTGGTTTCTTACCAGAACTTGGAAGCAGTTCAACATTGTATTTCAGAGTAGCTCTGGGTACTTACTATGGAGGAAACATAAGCTATGCTGGGTGCATTCCTCATATCCTCCAGCCTTGAAGAACTATAGGAAAAATTCAAGGTTCTCTTGACCTTGGGTAGGATACCTGGTAGCTCAAACATGAACTGATTACAGGGATCTTCACTCCAAAGTGTGGACTGAGTTTGGATCTTCAGTGTAAAATGCAAGTGGAAAGAATTTCAAACATCCTCATCGAAAAGCAGTTTCAAAGCCGGGTATGGTGGTGCATGCCTGTAATCCCAGTACTTGGGAGGCTGAGACAGGAAGATCATAGGTTCGAGGACAGCCTCAGCAAATAGTGAGGCTCTCATCAACCTAGCGAGACCCTGTTGCCAAATAAGAAGTAAAATTGGGCTGGGGGTGTAGCTCGAAGGTAGAATGCCTCTGGGTTCAATCCCCAGTACCACAAAGAAAGAAGAAAGAAAGAAAGAAAGAAAGAAAGAAAAGCAATTTCAAGAGAAAATATTATAGTGATAATGTGTATCCGTGTTTATAGCAGCACAACTCACAGTAACCCAACTATGGAACCAGTAGATGAATGGATTATGAAACTGTGGTTTATACAGGCAGTGGGATTTTACTCAGCCATGAAGAAAAACAAAATTATGTAATTTGCAGGAAAATGGATTGAACTAGAGAATACTATGCTAAGTGAGATCAGCCAGTCTCAGGAAATGAAGGGTCATATGTTTTCTTTCATTTGTGGAAGTTAGAAAAAAACCAGGAGAGAGAGAGAGAGAGAGAGAGAGAGAGAGAGAGAGAGAGAGAGAGAATTAAAATAAATTAGGAGAGATACCAGAGGAATAGTGGAAGAGATTTGGAGAGGGAGGTGAGGTGGAAAGGGAGGAGACTTGATGAAGGTATTAGTTCAAACAATCCTATGTTTATTCATGACGCTATCAGTACCAATGTCAATATTATGAGTGGGGAGGAGGAGAGTGGGCAGGACCCCGGGAGAGATGCATCATGTACTGGGTGCATGTATGTTTCTATTACACTGAACCTCAATATGATGTATGGTTACAATGCACCAATAAAAGTATATTAAAAAAGAGAAAAACAGATTCAGTTTCCTTTACTCATGGGTATGGGTACCTTTAATAAAAACACATCTTAAGTTGAAGACATGGAAACAATGGAGCCAGTGGTTTTTTAATCATACAATTGTAAAAGTACCCTAAATATTAATAATCCTCCTCAGTGTCAAAATTTGTTTTTGGCATTACTAGTTTTGATGTAGTAGACACGTGTGTGTGTGTGTGTGTGTGTGTGTGTGTGTGTGTGTTCCTTTTTTTGTGATTTGCTGTCCCATAGGTGTTTAAATAAACTGAGACATTTTATTTATTTATTTTTTTTAGAGCATACTTACACCTGAATACAAGTCTGACAATTGATGATATTGGTAAGATACATGGACAGCAAATGTGAACACAGTGTTTCAGGCCGACTCTACGCGTCTGGTCCGTGGTGTCCAGCACACTTAGTAGAGAGAAGGAGGGGTGGGTTTGTAGAAATGTGAACATGGAGCTGGGTGTTCATGCCTGTAATCTCAGCTACTCAGGAGGTTAAGGCAGGAGGATTGCAAATTTGAGGCCTGGGGAATTTAACCAGACCCTGTCTGAAAGAAAGGAAGGAAGGAAGGAAGGAAGGAAGGAAGGAAGGAAGGAAGGACATGCTGGTTAGCATTTTAGCTAGTAAATGACAGACTAGATAGAGGTGGGTTATTGGGGAACTCCTTTTCCTCTCCCCATCTGCATTTTATGAAAACACAGTGATCCTGATTCCACTTGCACCTTTTAACCTAATTTAAAAAATTCCTCTTATCTGCAATCTAGTGATTTACTGAAGGTAAGGATAATGTAGAGGTAGTCTCTTGTTTCTTATCTTCTACACTCCTAGGATACAGTGACCATCATTTCCTGCCATACCTCCTCAACCGATGTGTGACCTTAATTAAGGCTTTTCATCTCACTTTGGCTCTGAAAAATAAAACCAAAGAAACTAATCTATATCTGAGCGTTAAGTCCTGCAAAATAGCGAATTTCAACATTTCCCCTGTAGATAAATCTGAGGTAAGGCAATTTCATCATATTCTACCCAGGAAATATAAAGACAATAAGAGAAAGAGGTTAAAAAAAAGGTGAAATAAAATACTGAATTAAAGTCCTTCTTTTAAATTTTCAGGAGTTTGATTTGAGAATTGGGTGAAGGTACAAGTGGATGCCTTTGAAAGGGGCCAGCAAGAGATGTAGAAAGCCAGTATGTGGTGAATATCTTTTGATGAGAAGAAACACATTCAGGTATCTGTGGTAACACTCTATTTGTCTTCTTGTTTATCTCCTCAACCATCCTGCACTCTACCCAGAACCACCAGAGAAAAACCACTGCACAGTCATCATCTTGCCCCAAATTTATCTCACAGGACTGACCTAAAAATTAAAATGGAAATGATTCCACTCTCAGTGCCTGATCTTGGCCCTTGCTGAACATGAGATGGATATACAAAGGACCTACTTAGTCATCTTTGATTTGGAGAAAGCTAGCTGGAGCCCCAGCTCAGAATCTTTTCTCTTTATTAACCAGCCTGCGCAGTTTTTCAAAATGACTTCTGAGGTAAAGGGAGTTGTGGTTGTTTTCATTACAATAGTAAACACATCATTTAATAATTACATTGAAATCCTAGAACAGCAGTTAAAATTCTTCTCTGTCAAAAGTCGGAAAAGATGTTTCATTGCAGGGTTGAAACTGAGAATTCTGTCCCCCATTCATAGATGGGGTGTAGGGCTGGGGAGGCCATCGTGGGCACCATTCTGAAAGGCTTGACATTTTAGAACTGCGGATTGCCAAGGGTTTAGAGGAGAAAAGTGTAGGTGAAGCTATTGATACTCAGTTCTGTGGTTGTGTGGCCTGGAAGTTTCCATAACTCTGAGTTTTGAAAACTATCAACATAAGGGGGATTCTCATTCTGTGTTGCAGATTCCTGATACACTTGCCGACAAAAACACATTAGTGTAGTTTATCCACTCTCACGTTGCACAGGGAAGCATTTCAAGTTTCTGCAACTATCCAAGCACAATTTTTCTAATTTCCTCTGAATATACAAGGCTTCATTCTTTCCACAAATATTTATCATATAGCTACTTTGTACCAGGCAGTGGCCTAAGGCATTGACATAATCAGGGATTTGTGACACCTTCAAGAAACTTAAAGCCTGCAGTATTTTCCTTTCTAAAATAATAATAATAACAACAACAACAACTGCAATTTCTGTTTCATGTCAAGTCCATCTCCATGTCCTAGGATAACAGTCACTGTTGTGTGGCTAGATCTCTCACAACATTTGAAATCTCTTAAGCTGTGGTCCAGGATTTTCAATTTTCTGCTTTTCACACCTGCGTGTGTCTCAAACTCCAACTCCCTGGGGTAATCCACCTCAGCCTTCCCCTCTCTTTCCCCAGCCACACCCTCTTCCTAACTGTCATCTCTCTTAATGATAGGGTTTTCCTCCAGTCCTCTTTGGGCACCAGCCTCCACCATGGACCCTGGACACAGAAGCCAACGGGCCCTGTGATTCAAACAGTGGTGCTCCATGCCCAGTGACGCCTCATTCTGGTTTAACTCACTATCCCTTGCCCAGTCTGTGACCGTCACTTATTGGTCCCCTGTTTCTTTTCTCCTTTCCCTCTTAAGTATGCACTGAAGATTGTTCTCTTGCTCACATACCTTCCTTATTCCCTTCGTCTACAGATAAGCCCAAAACCACATCTTCATCTTCTGGCCATAACGTCTAGTTGCGTTCAAATGTCCCATGGTTCCATGCATAAAGGCATCGCCATTACCAACCTAGAAAACTGCCCTCTACAACCAAGCCTTCTGCGGGGCTCTGCTGGAACATACTCCTGCCAGAAGTGCTTTTTATTTTCATTTTATGTCCCTCAAGTTCTAGGTCAAGTGTCCGATTCTTCATGAAACCCTCTGGCAGACCTCCGATGACAACCCCTTACTCGTGCAGTGGCTCCCTCTCCTCTGTCTGTGGGTGTATTATATGTGCCTGTGGCTTGAGTACACGCTTCAGGTTGCTTTATATGTCTTCTTTTCTCACAGTGTCTAGCCAAGAAGCTTCTGAGAATATTTGCTGAATTAAAAAATAAAGGAAAGAAAGAATGAATGAATCGAAGCTAATGCATGGAGTTCAGTAAGATCCAAAGTGAAACCCTTAAGTCAGGATGTCTGGGTCCAAATCCAGCCTCGTAGTAGCTGTGTGACTTTGGGCACATTACTTAGCTTCCCTGTGCCTGTTACTGTCACCCATAAAATGAGGACTAGTGCACATACCTCTCATGGAGTTACTGTCAGAAATAATTAAATTATTGTGTAAAATTCTTAGAATAATGCCTGGAGCAGAGTGGAGACCCATACATGTTAGTGATCACTAGGATTTTGCTATTACAGATGTGAAAGGAGAGTCATCTTTACATAAACTGGAGCAGTGCAGACGCTTCCTGAGAAGGTCGGGCAGGAGTCTGGGTCTTGAGTGATGGTCCAAAGGACGGGACCTATCACGTTTTGTTTTCTTCAAGATCTCGGAGTCAATCATCAACACGGTGTTATCCCTTGTCAACCATAAAGATGGCACCTCTTTTTAACCCTTGAAAGCTTTTATTAACTGGAACAGCAACTATTTTCTAGGATCCTTTGTTATAGGGCACTTCTCTCTTTGCTATGCTGGCCCACATTTTAAGCGAGAGCCATGAAGGCTGAATTCAGGGCTGCCTCCCTTTGCCTCCTGGTCTCCTGCTGCCAAAAAATCCCTGTGCTTTCAGTCTTGTCTGGCTCTGCCCAGGAAACATCTGCAAGGGCGGATTCCCAGTGACACATTTTCGGCTTCAGACAGCCTGTCCTGGGGCAGCCTGCTGGGCCCACCTCCTCCAGAATGGTGCTTGGGGAGGCTGAGGAAAGGGAACTGGGACTGGGCTTGTCACCTGGGGCACAGAGGGCTCAGATGACGTGATCCTATTGTCTAAAGGACAGCGGTCTGTTGTTTTGTTCTTTTTAGTAAAATAAATAAAGCCGCCTGTTTCTATGGTAACGTCTGAGCCACCGGAGTGCAGCCTGATGGTCCCACCTGGGCTCAGGGTCTGGGCTCTCAGCCTAGGAGGGCTACGGGGCACGTGGGAGACTAATTATTTGCACAGCTCCAGCCAGATGAATAGCTGTA
Source organism: Glis glis (assembly GCA_004027185.1). Lineage (NCBI taxonomy): Eukaryota > Metazoa > Chordata > Mammalia > Rodentia > Gliridae > Glis > Glis glis. The sequence goes on along the minus strand of PVJS01002433.1, from coordinate 30,387 downwards.
GATAGGGAACTTCCTGGAGCTGGCTGGGGGAATACTCCGCCCATGCCGTTTGATTACAGGTGCTGTTTTGAAGTGATTGTTGTGACTCCCAGAAGGGAAGGTCGTTGGATGGACCAGGTTGTCCTCATAAGCTAAGTATGACTCACTGGCTGCACACCTGTACGCTCAGCACATCCCCAGCACAGAGGAGCAGACCCGAGTCCAAGGCTTGGCTTCCTGCACCCGTCGCGTTTCCTGATTCTCTTCCGGCATTTGTCATTCCTGGGGTGGATGGGTTCAGCCTGGGTTGAGGAGAACAAAGATTTGGGATGGTTTCTACGGTCTGTTTCCACCTCTGGTGTGCATGAACCTCAGAGGGCAGGTGTCCTTGGCCTGGTGGCCCTGGAAACCATTGGTTTTCGTTTGGGGACTGGACAGGTAGAACAAGCTATGTTTTACTTTAACTATGTTTAGCCACAATACCAAAGACACTGGAGGGTATTTCTTTTTCTTTTCTTTTTTTTTTTTTTCGGTACCGGGGATTGAACCCAGGGGCATTCTACCTCCGAGCTATACCCTCGGCCCTATTTTTTATACTTTATTTTGAAACCGGGTCTCACGAAGTTGCGGAGGGCCTCACTAAGTAGCTGAGGCTGGCCTCAAACCCGGATCCTCTGGTCTCCGCATCCCTAGTGCTGGGATTACAAGCATGCGCCACCACACCCGGCCTGGAGGGTATTTCTTAAAGGGAATAAATGAGAGTATGGGGGTGGGAGTCTTGACGGGCTGGCCAGTAGATGATTTGTAATTGAGGATGAGAAAAATGAGGTCCAAGTGGCTGGAGCTTCTGTGGTTATTTCTAAAAGCGCGCCGACGCGCCCTGCCCCACTTGCGTCCCAGCTTAGATCTTCTGTGGTGGGGTTGATGCTTTGATATGGAAATGTGCACATTGATCCCTGCGGGAGGATCTGGAGGCCTCTGGGACCCCAGGACTCAGGGAGCCAGTCTCAGGTTGAAAGTGGGAGAGGGGAACTCAGCTGGCCAGTTTCTACTTCCTCCCTTCACACTAGTGTCTGAAGTTTTGTTTCTCTTCCGGTGTTCTCTTTCCTATCTCACATTCTTTCTAGTGCTTGGGGAAATCTCTCTCTTTTCAGAAGCAAAATAAACAAAGTCACGATCCAGGCTACCCTGCTCCTAAAAATACATATGAGGGTAAAATGGAGAAATCTTAAAACTGAAGTGTGATTTGGGAGATGGGTCTGCCATGCCCTACCCATGAATAATTCAGTGATAGGTTGGTTTCTGCCTGCTCTCTGGTGGCGTGTAGATTCACTAAAAGAGGACATCGGACACGACAGCAGGTCTCAAAGCCAAGACCTAGGAAATTTACCCAAGATAATCAGCAGGGACCTGCTATTGCCTTTCTTTCAAGCATGAGATGTCGTCGCACATCTAAATCCGAGGCTTTTAAATAATGAAGCGAAAGGTTGTTTCTCAAAGTACAGTCTTCATTTTGGGAGAGTATGTACTTATCCTAACTATGGGATTTGGAATTTTTCTGGGATAGCTTCTTGGAAAAAACTACAGGAAAGGTACTCTAGTCACTGTGCCCCCTTGTCTGTGTGCTGAGAAGGCGCTAAGATGATATTTGAGACCAAGAAAAAAAAAGTTCATCTCACAATTCAAAACTAAGCTATAAATAAAAACTAATAAATGCTTAGTTTATTCATCATATGCCAAATAGCCTATAGCAATTCAGCACAGAGATCATCTTGTTTTCTTTTTTCCTGCTTCATTGGGTATAATTGATAAATAAAGGTTGAATTTATTTACCATGCACAACATGATGTTTTGATTTATGTGCATATTGGGAAATGATTACCAAAAAGACAGCTAATTAATCTGTCCCTCACCTCACATAGTTGTCTTTGTTTCTGTGTGTATGTGTGTGTGTATTGAGACCATTTAAGATCTACTCTCAACAAATTTCAAGTATACATTTTGAGACCATTTAAGATATACTCTCAATAAATTTCAAGTATACATATACTTATAGTCACCATGGTGACTATAAGTTTGGTTTCCCAGAACATATTCATCTTATAACTGAAAGTTTGTACACTTTGATCAACATCTTTCCATTTCCCCTTCCATCCACCCCCTGGCAAATACCATTCTAATTCTACTGTCTATTTCTATACATTTAACTGTCTCTAGATTCTACCTTTAAATGAGATCATCCAATCCAATATTTGTATTTGTCTGACTTATTTCACTTACCATAATGACCTCTATGTTTCATTTATATTATTGCAAATAGCAAGGTTCTCTTCTTTTTTCATGGCTAACTAATATCCCACTGTATATATACAATATAATTCCTTCCTTCCTTCCTTCCTCTCTCTCTCCCTCCCTCCCTCCCTCCCTCCTTCCTTCCTTCCTTCCTTCCTTCCTTCCTTCCTTCCTTCCTTCCTTTTTTTTTGAGATGGGCTCTTGCTTGGCCTTGAACTCCTGAGCTTAAGTGATCCTCTTGCCTCAGCCTCCTGAGTAGCTAGGACCGTAGTTTCTTTATCCAGTCATCCTTTGGCAGATACTTGGGTTGTTTCCATTTCATGGGTATTGTGAACAATGCTACAATGAACACAGGAGTGCAGACATCTCTTTGACATACTGATTTCATTTCTTTTGAATATAGGACCAGAGGTGACATTGCCGTGGTAGTTCTATATTTAATTTATAAAGAAACCTTCATACTGTTTTCTACATTGGCTGCACTAATCTAGATTTCCTCCAGCAGTGTGCCAGGGTCCCCCTCCCTCCACATGCTCATCAACTCTTGTTATCTCTTGTCTTTTTGATAACACCCATGCTAACAGAAGTGAGCTGATAATCTCACTGTGGCTTTAGTTTGAATTTCCCCAGTTATTAGTAAAGTCAAGCATCTTTTCATGTGCTCAACTCTTAGCTGTTTGCAGGGATTATCTGTAACCATCCACAACCCGCATTTCCATAGAGTCTGAATGTCTTTCTTGGAGTTCCCCAGACCTCACATGCTCCCTCACTCCCATGTGTCTACACACTCCCTGTCTCCTGGGACTCTTCCAGGACTGATGCCAGCATTCTCTGTCTTACTTACCTGGTGTCTTTGAATATTTAGTGCCATGTTACATGTAATGTGCGCATCTGATATATGGCAAGTTCTCAATAAGTATTAGCTATTTTAAACACAGTTATCTTTCTTTTCTCTAATTCTCTAATTTTTCTCCTTATTTGTTTTATTTACCACTTTTCTGTGACCAGATTAAGGGCACGGGCCATATTCATTCATTTCTGTTCTTGAAGACCAAGCATAGTGTCTAGGACAGAAGACATGTTCATTAATTGGGTGTTGACTGACTGACTGACTAACTGAATGAATGAATTAGTTAACAGGTAGTTTAAGTCTCAGAAAATCCTTAGACTTAAGCCAGGTTCTTCCATTTTTCTAAAGTTATACAACTAACTGATCCATAGTTAATAACAGAAGATTAAACAGCATGTTTTATAAATTCATGAAGACCCTCTGGAATCCAATCGCCCTGGTTTTTCCATCCCCTCCTTATTGATACACATGAGTCCAAGCTCTGTTTTTCTATGATAAAGTCTATGTTGACTGGCTCATAGACTGAGGATCCATTTCTGGGCTCAGATCTCGGCTCTTTTCTTTCCATATAACGTTGGGTGAATAGCACAATGAAATGGTCAGCTTGTAGCCTTTATCATTGCTTGCAATTGTCTCGTGTCCTTGGCACTTGTCTTCCTCTGCACGAGTACATACTGCTCAGGGGCCAGCATCCATTGTGCCTGGAACTAGGCCTGGACACTGGGAGCTGCTTGTTAATATGGGTTGTCAGAAATGCTGACGTAGTCCAAACTACCAGACTAATGCATGTGTATCTATGTTTATAGCTGCACAATTCACAATTGCCAAACTTTGGAACCAGCCAAGGTGTCCATCAACAGATGAATGGATCACAAAACTATGGGATATGTACACAATGGAATTTTACACAGCCATAAAGAAGAACAAAATTACATCATTTGCAGGGAAATGGAGAGAACTGGAGAACATTATGCTAAGTGAAATTAGTCAGTCACAAAGAGTGAAAAGTCGGATGTTCTCCCTAATATGTGGAAGCTAGGGAGAATGGGACTTAGAAGGGACTCCCGACAAAGGAGAAATCTTTAGATGAGCAAGAAGGTGATCTAACTGAGGGAGACAGGAGGAGGGAAGAGGGAAACCCACTAATGCACATGATGTATATACACAAATTTATCAGAGTCACTCACTATGCTGAGCACGAAAAGGAGGGAAGGGCGAGGGAATAGGGTGGGATTTGAGGGAGGGCTAAATGAGCAAGGTGTGCATGCATGCTTCTGATACCCTGACACTTATCAAAACATATAACTACAATGCACCAGTAAATGTAATAAAAAAATAAAAAAGCAAAAAAAAAAAAAAAGAAATGCTGACATAGACCTGGTGAAGCAATGAGTTCCATTTCTGATACTTGGCAAAGGGCAGCACCCACCTGGACTGCTCCACAGCCTTCTTGCCTCCAGTCTCGCCTTCCTTCAATTCAGTTTCCCCTGGAGAGCAAGAGTATTACTGTGCTGGGAGACGATGGCCTGCATCAGCTCCTTCATGACCCTCCTGTGTCTTCTGGAGGAAGGCCATGCTCTTTGGTACGGCACTCAAGGCCACTTGTGGTCTGGGCTCTACTCAAAGAGGCATGCTCACCTCCTGCTCCAGATGCGCTGCACTCCGGATGGGTGGCCTTCTGAGCAGCCCAAAGCCCCTCTGTTCTGTCTCTTCGCACAGGCTGTTGCCTCTGTCTGTTAGGCTTGTCTAATTCTTAGCCTACACCCTAGAGTTCACCATTATTAAAAACTCAGCTCTGAGCTGGGCGTGGTGGCGCACGCTTGTAATCCCAGTACTTGGGAGGCTGAGACAGGAGGATCCGGTTTCGCGGCCAGCCTCAGCTACTTAGTGAGGCCCTCTGCAACTTTGTGAGACCCTGTTTCAAAATAAAGTATAAAAAATAGGGCTGGGGGTATAGCTCGGAGGTAGAACGCCCCTGGATTCAATCCCTGGTACCGCAAAAAAAAAAAAAAAACCCAGCTCTGATAACATCTCCATGTAAAGGCATTTTTTAATGTCCTCTGGCAAGTTTAGTCTCTATGCACATGTCTTTTGTGTGTGTTTGTGTGTGTGTTTGTGGGGGGTGTTTTTTGTATATTCTTACATCAGGCTGTATTGCATTTATTAGCCCCACCAAACTGAAGGCTCCACTGTAATCATTCTCCTGACGAATTATCCTGCCACCCCGTATATATGAATAAGTGTAGGCTGCACCTTGATGTCTGTCTTTGTTGAATGTGAGGAGGAAATGAGTCAATGAATGGATGAATGATGAAATGAATATTTTTTTATGTCACACAAACTTTGTAGTTTAAGTGGCGTGGTGTTTGCTTGAGGACGCAAGTCTGTGCATGTTTATGGCCTTAACAAGAACTCTTTGGTGATAATGTTGGCTTTCTTGCGTGTTTTTTTACTTTTTTGAGTATGTATTTCTTTGGCTCCATGATTTAACTTTATATGGAGAAGGTTAGAGAGTCTGGGTAGATAGAACACTGTTTTAGTCCTCTTTCTCGTCTCTGTGACCAAAATACTTGACAAGAACAGTTAGAGGAGGAAAGATTTATAGGAGTTCATGGTTTCAGAGGTTTCAGTCCAGAGGGCTGGCTCCCAGGCATAAAACATGGAGGTAGAGGTGGTGGAAAGATGTCCAGAGGGATGCTATTCTCACATCACGGAGGCCAGAAGCAGAGAGAGCAGGGGAGGGGATGAGGGACATACATATATACATGTATTCCCTACTCCCCATGGCCACACCCCCAGTGACCCACCTCCTCCAGTCACACCCTACCTGCCTACCTTACCACCCAATAAATCCATTAGTAATCCGCCAATGGGCTTACCCACTGATGAGGTTAGATCCCTCATGATTCAATTGTTTTACCTCTGAACATTTCTGCATTGCCTATACATGAGCTTTTCTGGGGACATTCTATATCCAAACCATAAACAGATACTGTTCTTCTCCAGGGCTGGAGACTGGGGCCTACCTTCTCTCACTCTACCTGCAAGTAAGGGTGTATCTGTTGGGGTGGAGCGCTCAATACTGGCATTTCATTCTTTTGAAGCTCATCAGAGCAGTAGGAATAGCCTCATCGCTGTGGCTCATACTACTTCCAATGTCTCTCTTCTACCCCAGGGAGGCCTGTCCCAGCCAAGGTGACATAATGGAATGACAGGATCACTAGGGGACAGGAGAGTTGGGCCATGTTCCAGCAAGCCACTTCTGCCTTCTGGGGCTCTGTGACCTCACTGGTAAGTGGAGGGGTCGCCCGGCCCGCCCAGCTCTGACATTCTGGAGTTACAGGATGACTACAGTGCTGATAAGGGTGATGGAGGGACCATGATAGCCTTAGGAGGGGGTCAGTGGTGAGCTCAGGTCCTCCAGGCAAGCCCTTGCCCCCTGTGGCCTGAAATCAAAGAGGGCACATTTTGCTAATGTGCCTTATCTTGCCCATCAGCTCTGGGAACTAATTCCACCGGGTGATCACAGTCACTGGGCCTCCTTGTGTGAGGAGATACGATCCCAGGGGCAGCTGCCCTCTGACCTGCGGGCTGGTCTGCACATTACTCACCCTGTCACCAGTCCTGAGACTGGCCCTGGGCTGCTGGGCACGCCACAGTCGGAGGCAGAAGCAGGGCCAGGAATGAAACACTATGCTTGCTGGGCAAGAGGGCAGGGGTGGGGACTGTCACACTGGAGGGGGACAGAGCTCAGGCCAAGCGCACACGTACACACAGCTTGTGTGCTCAAGGATACACGGACGCATCAGGATCAGAGACACGCAGAGCGCCCACATGGGCCTCGGAGAGAAGAGCCTCTGGTTGCTGGTCTCCGAATGCTAGGAACAGCTCATGGCTGTGCAAAACCTAGAAATCAAGGCATGGGGACAGTGCTGGCTGGTGTGTTGGTGGCTCTAGTCACCTTTTGCTTGTTTTTCCCATTCAAGGCAGAGCTCTGGCTACAATAATAAACACAGGGCAGCCTGAGTCTCAGTCCCTGACAGGCTTCATAGTGAGAGAGATCAAACATCACCGAGAGCCAGCCTGGGCTCGTGCCCCACTTAACAAGGACCCTAGCCCGGCGGATGGAGCCTGGACGGTCCCCTAGCAACTGTCAGTCTGGAGGACTGAACAATGAGTTCTTCCAAATAGGTTTCGTGCTCTTGGTAGATGTATCCCATCACATTCACGGGAGAGTAAATGACTGGTAGAAAGAGAAGATGTGGAGATGGGGCAAGCTAAGCACTGAGGGAAGGAAGAACTTAGGCGACTTCGGGGCGAAATAAATGTCCAAAGCCATACACTCTACTGTTTTTAGGTAGGAACTGTGCTTTGCAATGGTCTGGTAACCTTGAACAAGTTTCTTAATCACTCTGAGCCTTGGTAGTCTCATCTGCATGTAAAAAGTGGAAGGAGGTAAGACAGGAGAATCGCAGGTTCAAGGCCAGCCTCAGTAACTAAGTGAGATCCTGTTTCAAAATAAAAAGGGCTGGGAATATAGCTCGGAGGTAGAATGCCCTTGGGTTCAGTCCCCAGCACCAAAAAAAAAAAAAAAAAAAAAAGGTAGAAGGAGCTTCCTATAAAATTAGGTTTGAAAACATCTGAAAAGTGGAAAATAGGTTACAGTCACAGAGACAGAGAGCTACGGCTCTTTCCCTTTGCCTGTGCATAGTATGATTTAGTGCATCAGTCTGCTATGGAAGATGATCTTTCTATGGAGAGCAAGGCAGGGGTACAGAAAAAAGAAAAAAATACCATGTTTCTGGAAGGGCTATGTTTGCCTTCCCTGATATTTGCCCATGAGGGCTGGGTTTTTTTTGTCTGAATTTATGACAGTCCTGGCCACACACATCCTTAGACTCCAAACCCCAGAGAACCTAAGGGTTAAAAGGGAAACGGATTATCAGTCATTCCACACTTGGAGAAATATAGGGAAAGAGACCGTAAGGGTGTTTCACCATTGGCTTTGAGTCCAGCACCATTGGCTTTGACTTGAACCCCCAGTGGTTTAATCCCAAGACTGAAACACCTTTTGAGGCTGCAGCCCATCACGCGGAAGCCCATAGTGCCTGGATGGTTTTAACCAAACTCAGCGGGAATGTGCTTTCTCTCACTGCGGCACATGCTGGGATAAATCAAAGCTAGTGGATTCTGCTTGGGGAGTGGCCAGCGAGATGCGGACTGCAGTAAACAGGACGTGGAGGAAGTCGGGAGCTGGACCCTGGTTGTTAACCAGCCCCCCCCAACTCCATTGTCAGGAAATCTGGGGAGCTGACTGCCATGGAGCACACAATGATGCGGCGGGAAGTGGCCTTTATAAATACATAGGGGTCAGGGCCAGGCCTGACAAACAATAGGGGAAATGATGATGGTAGGGAGTGGGTGTGGGGGTGGAGAAGGCGGGATTCCATCAATGACAATAACGGAGCAGGGGGGCAGAGGCCGGCAGAGGGAGGCCTGGAGGTTGCAAATTAAACAATACCAATTTCCAGGTGACTCGATAGTCATAACAGAGGGCAGCAGGGTCCGTAAATAGTCCACGCAGGTCCCATTGTTCCTTCGAGAACCTCTCCCTGGCCTCTACGTGTGCAAGACCTCAGCTTTCTCTGCTTAGCGCAAGCTGGTCTGGGTGCTGGGAGACACTGTTCCTTGTGGTGGGGAGAATGGGCTGTTGGGTCACAGTCTTTGTTAGTGTTCACCCTGAGGAGCAAACAGGCCCCAAGGGAAGCTGGAGGAGCCTGGTGTGCATGGGCAGAGGGGGAGGAGGCATCAGGCGTCGCTTCCAGAGCCGGGCTTTGATTCAGTCTCCTGGGTCCGTTTGGTGTGTGGCTGGGATGGATAGATCAGGATATCATCCCTCATTTGCCCTGTGGGGTGATGCATCTTTATGTCCAGAACAAAACCTTACAAATGAGATTAAACATTTGAAAAGCTATGGAAAAAGTCGTAAACCCAAGCGGGATTCTCTGTTACTTGTCTAGCATAAATTACTCCTCGCTGGCCAAGCAGGTGAATGAGTGGCTATTTGCAAAGCTGCCTAAAGGACGTAGAATGTTCTTTTTGCAGGACAGATCCTAGATCTTTCCAGGATTCGGTGGGAATGGGATAGACTGCCTAAGATCTTCAGGCTTAATTTCTCTTCATCCCCTGTGGCCTGTCATTGAGGGCACCGATGAAAAGCTAAACTTACAGGAACAAGATTTTATTTTATTTTTTTTTTGTGGTACCGGGGATTGAACGCGCTACACGGCCCTATTTTTTTATACTTTATTTTGAAACCGGGTCTCACGAAGTTGCGGAGGGCCTCACTAAGTAGAGCGAGAGAGAGAGAGAGAGAGAGAGAGACAGGGAGAGAGAAAGAGAGAGAGAGAGAGAGAGAGCTGAGGCTGGCCACGAACCCGGATCCTCCAGTCTCCGCTTGTACTAGGATTACAAGCGTGCGCCACCACGCCCGGCAGGAACAAGATTTTAGTAACACCATTCTTCTTTTCCATCTTTGCCCAGCCATTGTCTGTGCAGCGCAGAAGGTTTATTCTTCACACAGTTCCCTTTGTTCTTGGAGCACAAGTAGTTGCATGAAAATCAAAGAAAGATAAAGAAGAGGAGTTATCATCAAATGCCAGTTTTAGTCTTACCAGGTGTTTATAAAGGAATAGGGTGATTTCCATATGCAAAGATATTTGATATATGAATACACCTCACATAGAAATTGTGAACACACAGGACTGAATGTTCTATGTATCAGTTATTGTTTTAGAGCACTTCATCATAAACATAATTGAATATCTAATTACATAATCAATTATTTAGTGGGGATCCCTTTCTCTAAAAGATAAGGTTTCTGAAGACAGTCCCTGCATCTCTTCCGGTAATGAGATTTTCCTATAGCTCAGCGCAGTTTTAATAACTGCACAATGAGAAAGGCAGCTCACTGTGCCTGGCATTGGCGGTCCTGCAGCCAAGTCAGGAGGGCTCTTTCAGTAGAAGGAAAAATTATATTTTAATAGAAAATAATATTGTATCTCAGTCCTTGGGAGGCTGAGACAGGAGGGTCACAGGTTTGAGGCCAGCCTCAGCAAAACATAGCGAGACCCTGTTTCAAAACAAAACAAAATGGGGCTAGGGGTGTAGCTTGGAGGTAGAATGCCTCTGGGTTCAATCTCCAGTACTGCCAAAAAAAAAAAGAAAGGAAGGAAGGAAAAGAACATTGTGAAAGAAAATAAGTATATTTGCCTTAAGAGCTAAAGCCCCCCCACTCAGTACTCATCCATTTAATAAATATTTATTATAAATTCTATTGAGAGTTCATGTATTTTTTGAGGGCCCAATGTAATCGGCCTTTATTAACTACTGAGTAGTGGACAGGAGAAAGTATGCTCTCCCTAGACTTCCTTTCTAGGCTCAGACTCTGCAAGGAGCCAGCGGGGAGCTGTGAAGGGGTGGGTGGTGGGTGGGTGGGTTAGGCACAGCTGTATTGGGGGCCTAAGCACAGTTTTCCTGGTCTGGGGACACTTTACTATGACCGTGTCTTCAGAGCGCCCACTAAGAAGATGGTAGGCTTGCTGTGCCGGGCTTGTGTCTCTACATCAGAGGAGCCATTCCTTATACAGCTCACAATGTATATAATAGAGCAAGGCCCCTTTGAGTGAAATGAAAATGTGAGGAATTGTGTGTGTGTGTGTGTGTGTGTGTGTGTGTGTGGTACTGGGGATCGAATCTAGGGGGTTCTACCTTTGAGCTACACCCCAGTCCTATTTTATTTTATTTTTTATTTTGAAACAGGGTCTCGTCAAATTGCTGAGGGTCTCACTAAATTGTTGAGGTTGGCTGCAAACCTGCGATCCTCTTGTCTCAACCTCCCAAGTATTGGGATTACAAGCGTAATGTAATAAAAGGTATGCCACCATGCCAGATTGAAAAATGTATGGAATTTACATGGAGGTTAAGCTGTTTTATATCTATAGTCACATGTCACATAATGACAATTTGGTCATGTAGGTGACAGCTGTCCCGTAAGATTATAATGGGGCTGAAAAACTATCAGCTAGTGATGTCATAGCTGTTGTAACATCATAGTGCAAAGCATTGTTCATGTGTTGGTGGTGATGCTGGTGTGAACAAACCTAGTGCACTGCTAATCTATAAAAGAATAGCATGAGCGGGTCATGGTGGCGCACGCCTGGAATCCCAATACTTGAGACAGAAATAAGTTTGAAAGTAGGAAATACATTTTCTAATAATAGTTGATGTTTAATTAAGTTATTGGTACAAACAAATGGTAGAATATTATGATGGCACTGATTAAATTGTTAATGACATCATTAAACCTAATTTTATGTAAATTTGGATCAGTGATTAATATTTGACAAAATGGAAAAATGCAGGATACAAAATTGTACATAGAATTTCTCAACAATGAAAAAATTTATATAATTATAAAAACAACTGGAAACAATATAAATATTAGTGGGTGATATTTTCATTTTCTTTTTTTTGTGGTACTGGGGATTGAATCCAGGGGTGTTCTACCTCTGACCTACATTCCCAGCCCTATTTTATTTTTTATTTTGAAACAGGGTCTCACTATGTTGCTGAGGGCCTCTTTAAGTTGTTGAGGCTGGCCTCGAACCTGCAATCCTCCCATCTCAGCCTCCCAACTCCTGGGGTTACAGGTGTTGCCATCGTGCCTGGCTCGGTGACTTTTTCAGGATGTTGGAATGGTGGTTTTCTATTTTTCTTCATACATTTTCTAAAGCTCAAATAATCTATTTGCTACAATCAGCTAAATAAAAGCATTAAAACTTTGTTTTGGTAAGTTTTGAAATTCCAAATTTAGATTTCTCTAACAATCTTTAGAAGGAATGAAGACAGAGAAGTAAGTCTCTTCAAAAAGAAAGTGAGGGAGAGAGAGGTACTCTCACGTAGAAGGAAATATTCTTTCAGTTTTGGAAAAGATCATGAAGGAGTCACAAATATAATATTCAAAGAGAGTGTAGGTACATTCATATGGCCCGAGGAACAGTATTGGTTGTAACATATTTAGTATGTGCCAATCGCCTAGTGTGTAGTAAGCAACAGACCCAACTTTCCTCCCCCGGCTTCTGACAGGCCATTGCAGGGAGACAGAAGGCAGAACATGTTTGTGCGCATGTCTTCAGCAGACACTATGGGAAGTCCATGTGACAACCTGTGGTGAAATGCCCAGGGTCACCGTGCTAGGCAACATAGTGGCTTTTGATAGGAGAAAGATTTCAGGTAGAGGTTTGTTCTCTTTAAAGGGAGAGCCAACTCAACTGCAAACAGACACTGCAAGGATGAGGGTGGTGGATTTAGGATGGAGACTAACTTTATTGTGCTCACAGTGTGATGGGGAGACATGCTAATTCTGTGGGTCCTTGGCTTCCATGATGAAAAAGAATTTCAACACGTGCCATCAGAAAAAGGCAAAGGCTTAATTAATTCAAGAAAGGTGGGGATATAGGTTGGGGGTCAGCTCAAGAAGGGGAGAGTGAGTCTCCCTGCGCGCGTCCATCCATCCATCCAAGCAAGCAAGAGAGAGTCCGCGTGCTTTCTCAGTCCTTTTATAGGAGGGGGTAGGTAGGGTCGCATAGTGGAGGGCAGGACTTCCTCTTATTCCTCAGTTTCCCTGGCAACAGATAGGCGGTGGGGTCTGTCCTTTGTCCTCCTCACCCACCCTATTTACATTAAGCATCTCAGGTGTGGACAGGAGCCATTGTGATTAAGGCTGTGGGCTCATTAAGGCTTCTGCCTGACTGAACACACCCTATAGGGTGGAGTTAGATCATGAACTTTCAAAATTTTAAATCTCTATTTTCCCAATGTCTCCTTTCTGCCTAATATTTCTATCTTTTCTATTCTACCTCATCAACAGGACACAATGTGTTTTTAGGTGTTTTTTTGGGGGGGAGGGCACGGGGCTACTGGGAATTGAACCCAAGGGCATTCTACCTCCAAGCTACACACGCAGCCCTTTTTACTTTTTATTTTGAAATAGGGTCTCTCTTAGTTGCTGAAGGTCTTGCTAAATTGCTGAGACTGGCCTACCAAGTTCTGGGATTGCAGGCAAGTGGTTTTAGGTGTCTTTTAGTGTGAACTCCTTTAATCCTTGCTGCAAACTCTTGAGTCATAGATTCCCAAAGTGAGAGATGCTACCTGTGTGTATGGGGTGAGGGGTGGGTTGGGGTGGGGGGGGAGGGGAATTCTGGAATGATCTAGAGAGGTGGTAGTAGCCTCTCCTGCAATTGTGCAATTGGGAGGGTTGAATAAGAATAGGGGGTGGTGCCAGGTATGGTGGCACATGCCTGTAATCCCATTACTTGGGAGGCTGAGACAGTAGGATCACAGGTTTGAGGACAGCCTCAGCAAGTAGTGAGACTCAACAACTTAGTGAGACCCTGTTTCAAAATAAAAATAAAATAGGGTTGGGGGTGTAGTTCAGAGGTAGAATGCCACTGGGTTCAATCACCAGTACACACCAGTACACACCAGTACACCAGTACACATACACACACACACACACACACAAAAGAAAGAAAAAAATAAAGGGGTGGGGGGTGGAAGTAGGGGGCACTGAGTATTTTTTTTTTCTGAAAATGGGGTAGTAAGCCAATCAATTTTGGGATCTATGAACTACTACCCTCATTTTATAGAATAGTAAACTGAGACAAAGACAGTCAAGTAAATTGCTCAAGGTCTCGGGACTAGTGGAGGAATTAGGAACTGAATCCGGAAAATCCAGTTGGAGCCTTTGCTTTTGCATCACAATAGAACCCCCCCACACTGCTAAAGGCATCACATTATAATGGGGTGCTTGCATTCTCATATCCAAGTAAAGGGGCGCCTTCAGGAGGCCAGGAAACGATACCTTAGTAGAAAATAGTGTTGTGGAAGCAAATAGGACATTATATATCCATGTAATAAATATTTATTGAGGATATCCTGGAAGTAGAGATGAAAGACTTGCTCTAGAAAGACAGACAGATGAGTAGGTGATATGCCAAAGGTCATGGGCCCTTTGATGGCCTTGTACAAGACTGATGTAATTACACGGGCATTTTAGTGTGTGTGTGTGTGTTACTGGGAATTGAACCCAGGGACATTCTACCTCCAAGCTGCATCCCCAGCCCTTTTTATATTTATTTTGGAACAGGGTCTCACTAGGTTGAGGAGTCTCATTGATTGCTGAGGCTGTCCTCGAACCAGTGATCCTCTTGTCTCAGCCTCCAAAGTACTGGGATTACAAGCATGCGCCACCACGCCCGGCTTACACAGGCATTTTAGAAAAGACACTTAGATTTGCATCTCCCTGATTGCTAATGATGTTGAACATTTTTTCATGTTATCTATTGGCCATTTGTATCTCTTCTTTTGTGAAGTGTCCTTTCAATTCAATTGCCCATTTCTTGATTGGGTTGTTTTTTTAGTGTAAAGTCTTTCAAGTTCTTTGTGTATTCTAGATATTAGTCCTCTATCAGAGGGATAGCTGGCAAAGATCTTCTCCCATTCCATATTCTTTCTCTTTAGACTCTTTTTTTTTTTTTTTGTGGTACCGGGGATTGAACCCAGGGGTGTTCTACCTCTGCGCTACGCCCCCGGCCCAATTTTTTATATTTTATTTTGAAACCGGGTCTCACGAAGTTGCGAAGGTCCTCACTAAGTAGAGAGAGACAGAGAGAGAGAGAGAGAGAGAGAGCGAGCTGAGGCTGGCCGCGGATCCTCCAGTCTCAGCCTCCCAAAGTACTTGGGATTACAAACGTGCACCCCCACGCCGGCACTTCTCTTTAGACTCTTGATGGTTTCCTTTTGAGGTAAGATAGAAGAAATATTAGGCAGAAAGGAGACATTGGGAAGAAAAATATAGATTTAAAATTTTGAAAGTTCATAATCTAACTCCATCCCATAGGGTGTGTTCAGTCTTAGGCAGAAGCCTTAATGAGTCCACACCTGTTCTGAGTGAGTCCCACCCGCTAGGGAGAGTTGGAGAGCTATAGACTGGCGGAATTTAGATTCAGACTCCTGATGAGAGTTTATACCAATTTATTTTCACACTTCACATGGGGTATGGTAGTCCTAATTCTGCACAGCCGAGATTCAGCGGGGGAGCTTACCAGAACGCAGTTTCTTCTTCAGGTTCTTGGGTTGTTGCCGTTGGTGGGAACACACCAGCAGTCGTAGAGCACCGTGACAAGGGGTCTGGTAACTCATTTGACTTGGAGCTGGGAGCTCACTGGGCCTAATTCTCTTGGGCCTTATATACTATTTGAGTGGGGGGTCTTATCTTCGTCAGGCATATGCTCCTTAAGCTGAGACTGGGCATGCGCAGTTACATCTAGTGCTAGGGTTGCATCAGCCGGGGGTTGGGGGGGAGGGCGTTAAACATATCTTATCACTCGAGCCAAACCTGGGAGGCTCCTGGGCTATCATTTTGGGTATTTCACTTTAACCCCCACACATTTGCCTCAAAATGGCAGCACTTATGTCAAGAAATTCACAGTTCAAAAGGCATGTCCAAAGGCACTCTCCACAACACCCTTAATCACAATGGCTCCTCTCCACACCTGAGATTCCTGAGAAACAAAGGGTCAATGAGGAAGACAAGGTCAGACACCAGCCAGCCACCACTCATCAGTTGCCAAGGAAACCTGAAGATTAAGAGGAGGTCCTGCCCTCCGTTGTGCGACCCTATCTGCCCCCTCCTATAAAAGAACTGAGAAGGCCACAAAACTCTCTCTTGCTTGCTTGGATGGATGGACGCACGCAGAGACACTCTCCCGTTTTTGAGATGGCCCCCGTCTCCCTGAACCTGTATCCCCACTGTCCTTGAATTAAACCTTTGCCTTTGTCTGATGGCATGTGTTGAAATTCTTTTCATCATGGAGACCTAGGACCCACAGAATTAGCGAGTGTCCCCCATGCCAGTTTGATGTACAGAAATTCCAACTAACCCCAATCAAAATGGCAATCATCAAGAAGTCAAAAAACAATAAATATTGGCGTGGATATGGGGAAAGAGGAACTCTCCTACACTGTTGGTGGGATTGCAAATTAGTTCAGCCACTATGAAGATCAATGTGGAGATTCCTCAGAAAACTGGGAATGGATCCACCATATGATCTGGCTGGGTATCTTTCCAAAGGGGCCCAAATCAGAGAACTACAGTAATACATGCATATCCATGTTCATAGCAGCACAATTCACAATAGCCAAATTATGGAACCAACCTAGGTGTCCATCAACAGATGAATGGATTACAAAGTTATGGGAAATACACACAATGGAATTCTACTCAGCAATAAAGAACAAAATTATGTCATTTGCAGGAAAATGGAAGGACCTGTAGAACATTATGTTAAGTGAGATTAGTCAGTCACAGAAAGTGAAGGGTCATATGTTTTCTCTAATATGCACAAGCTAGGGAGTATAGGGATACCAGAGGGACTCCAGGTAATGGAGGTGAAACCAGAAACCACAGTGGAGCCAGGGAGGTAGTCTAAGGGAAGGGGAGGGGGAAGACTGAGGTTCATTAATGGAAATACTACCATCTATTATGTGTACATATCTGAATATACCAATGTCAGTCTCAGTACTCTGTATTGGGAAGGGGGGAAATGGGGAGGCAGGGGGGCCGTCAAGTGCTGTGTGCACGTATGTCACTGTCAACATGATTTACATTATGATGTGAGACTATAATGCACCAATAAAAGCATATTAAAAAAGAAAAGACACTTAGACATTCTGAACAACAGCTAGGAGACTACAGGGTATGAGATTTGGAAGCTGGGGACTGTAATAAGTTTAATACAGGGACTATTTACAAAGAGTATGGCAGGGGGCTGAGCAGTGCCCTGGGCTGGCAACATCAGGGCATAGGAGCTTTTACCAGCTCCAGGCCTATGGCCAGCAGGAGGGGATGCTTACTAGACCCCAAAACAAGACCTGCATGGAAAAGGATGCCTGCTGGACCAGGCCCTGGCTAGGATGTAGCCTGGTCCATGATGATCCCACAGGGAGGTGGTGGGGTAATACATCCAGCACCCTCACTCTCCCACCTCCTCCCAACCTCTGGCCGGTACCCATCAGCTGGCAGCCAGAGGGCCAGTGTGTTCTGTCCTTGACACCTTAGAAGTCAGTTTCCTTGGGCGTGCATGTGGGAGGGGAAGAGGTGAATTAGAGGGGCGTGTGGAAGATACTTAGCTCAGTAACCATTTGCATGAGCCAATAAGCGGGAATGGAACCTGCCATGGGTCCCAGGATTTGGGGATGGGTCATTATTTCTAGGTCCCCAGACAGGGAATATAAGGAGGATATGCTGAATGAGGAAAAACATGGTGTGTTCTGTTTGGGATGCATTTTTGAAGTGTGCGTAACAAATTCACGTATAACTTTTAGAAGATAGTTACTGTATATTCAACTATGGTGAGAAATTCAGAAAACTGGTAACTGTCATCAGTTTATATAGGCCAGAGCTAAAGCCATGGTGGTAGGTGAGCTCAGTAGAGAAGGATGTGCAGAGAGATTTAAAGAGATGACTAAAAGCCAGGTTTGGTGGCACACGCCCATAATCCCAGTACTTGTGAGGCTGAGACAGGAAGATCGCAGGTTCTGGGGTATCCTCAGCAACTTAACAAGGCCCTCAGCAACTTAATGAGACCCTGTTTCAAAATGAAAAATAAAGCTGGGCATGGTAGAGCACACCTATAAACCCAGTACTTGGGAGACTGAGACAGGAGGACCACAGGTCCCAGCCCAGTCCCAGCAAGGCCCTGAACAACTTAGTGAGACCCTGTTTTAACATAAAAAAAATTAGAAAGGGTTGGGGGTATAGCTCAGGGGTAGAATGCCCCTGGGCTCAATCTCCAGTACCTAAAAATAATAATTGTAATGATAATAATAGATAAAATAAAGAGATGTTTAAGGGCTGGGTGATGTGCAATTTTTAAAGAGAGGATTCACACAGAGGCACCCAGAAGAAGTAGCCCAGAGATTCTGAATCCATTTGAACCTGGCCTCTTCCTCTCTGCTAAGACTCTTGGGCTTGCATTGCCTAATGTGGGACTCCCACAGTTCCAAGGAGGAAATGCAGACAGGATGGAATTTTAAGTGGAGAAGTTAAAGACTTGAGCTTGTCTGCTGGGCCTCAGAATAGAACCTAGCCCCATGACCTTTGCTCTCAAGCCTTCCTTACCTTTGTGGGACAGGGTTCTCTGACTATATCCTACCTCTTGGGTGTTTTTAAGGATAAATGAGATAGCGTCTGCAAAGCCCCTGGAGAGGAAGCATCGTGCAGATAAGCACGCCCTCTGGTATTTTTAGCTCCAGAGTGCTGGGTGTTCAGGATATGCCCTTTAGCAATTCCTGGAGCCTTGAAAAGGAAAGAGAAAGGGGCGTGGGGGGTGCAGGGAATGGGAGGCCTACAACAACATTGTTTTTCGAGAAATCCCTCCCACCCCAAGTGTAAGAATCCACGTCAAAGGAAACAAACACCATGTGTAGATAAAACAGGAAGGTGACAGGTTTGCTTGCTTGCAAGCAAGACGGGGAGATACCGAAGGGCTTAGTCCTGGCTGCTGGTTCTCTCTGAGGGGCAGGGGTCCAATTGCTGGCTACTCCACTGATAATGAACTGAGGGCTAAGTGACTCTCTGTTCTGTACAAAGTGACAGGAAACATCTTCATCACCCATGACTCTTTGAGAAAGTGTCAGGTTGGAGGTGTGTGGGGGGTGCATTTCCTGTCGAGATTCCAAAAAGGGTGCTCATGAATGCTGGAGAATTGGCATGCTGACCCAACACAAGCAAGGCTGCAGAGGATGATAGGGCCCCGCCTCGCCGGTGCAGATCTGCCTCCTAAGCACAAAGCCTTGCAGAGGTAATAACAGGAATCTGGGGATGATAACTCACTTGGAGAAAGGTCTTAGAAGAGTTCATCTAAGCACTTCATCAATGTTCTTTTTCTTCTTTCTCATTCTGGAGGGAGAGTGGTTTAGCTCTCAACCCCTTGTTCAAGACTTCAGGACTTCAGTTTCCTTGAGTGTGGGAGGGCAATCAAGTTTACCCACTAAACTCCAGGTTCTGGGTTTAATTTTATATGCATCATGCTATTCAACTCTAAATAAAAGGTTTTTTTTTTGTGTGTGTGTGTGTGTGTGTGGCACTGGGGATTGAACCCAAGGACATTCTACCTCTGAGCTACACCCCCACCCTTTTTAATTTTTATTTTGAAACAGGGTCTGGCTAGGTTGATGAGAGTCTCACTACTTGCTGAGGCTGTCATTGAATTTGTGATCCTCCTGTCTTAGCTTTCCAAGTATTGGGATTACGGACATGTACCACCAGGCCTGGCTGAACAACTTAGATATTACTGGTGCATTTTTTTTTACATGTAAGTAAGCTCAGACAGATATCTAAGTTTGGATAGCAATATAACTAGACTAGGTCCAAATTCTGTCTCTACTATATGCACATAGTATGATATTTGGGGAATAATTTAGCCTTGGCTAGCTCAGCTTCTTTATCTATAATTTGGGGGAAATAATTTCCATCCCAGCATTATTATGAAAGTTAAATGAGATAGAGTGGACAAATTTGAACAACCTGTCAAATTCAGAAACTGAACATAGCACATAGTATGTATAATCATTATATCTTCCTCAAGCTGCTTCTCCGCAAGTCTCCAAGTTGATCTAGAATAAAATGCATGAGAGAATGTAATATTAATTACACCTTGGCCATCTTGTTAATTTTTATTTCTTAAAATAAAGAGATGGAATACATCTTCTGTAAACACCTACAGAGAGTTCTAGACCAGCCTTTGGGTTGCGTAAGATGAGCTCCTGTTCTCGAAACAGTGAAGTTCATATCGTGTCCCCAAGGTGTCTCATGTAGAGTGGTTTAGTATCAGGACAATAGTCACTTGCATGATAAAGAATTGGAGAGACACAGTTCCCTTAGGAACATTAAAAGGTTTTATTTAATCACATAAAGTCATAAAACAATAGCTTTACCAAAAACAATATCTTTACCAAGGGACCCTCTTTCCTTCCTTCCTTCCTTCCTTCCTTCCTTCCTTCCTTCCTTCCTTCCTTTCTTTCTTTTTTTCTTTCTTCATATTTATTTATTTTTTTTGTGGTACTGGGGATTGAACCCAGGAGCATTCTACCTCCGAGCTATACCCCCAGTCCCTTTTGCTTTTTATTTTGAAACAGGGTCTCACTAAGTTGCTGAGGGTCTCTCTAAATTGCTGAGGCTGACATAAAATCTGTGATCATCCTATCTCAGCCTCCCAAGTACTGGGATTACAGGTGGATGTCACCACGCCCAGCTACTGACCCATGTCTTTTGACTACAAATGTGGAAATTGGAAGCCAGTCAGGTCCAGCTCAGATTCTCACAGCTTGTGGAGCTAGGTCTAGGACTGAGTCCAGTTCTCCTCGCTCCAGGCTTTTCCACTTACTCCTACTCTCCTTCTTTTCAGTTCATAATTTCTTACATTTTCTCTTGGCTGATCCTCCCAGTGTGGGAGTATTTCCTCCCCAAACAATGAGAAGACTCTGTAATAGTGTCTTTCTGTGGAAATATACTCACAAGATATTTGCATCATGAATGAGCAACTTCATGTCTAGAAGCGTGTGCTCAGTCTCTCAAACCTCTGGTTGTTTCTCCCTGCTGTGGAGGTTTGGATTCGAACCAGTTAATCTAGACAGCGGACACAGCAATTCTCTTGGAGTGATAGCACAAAGAACAAATTGCTCCTTCTTTCTTAGGTGCCAGCGTTCCACTATTCTCAGGATTGTCCCTCATTTAGGGAATATTAAATATTACAGTTGCTATCAAGTGCGATGACAAATCTTTGTCAGGGAACGCCTCTCACCAATGGAGAATTAGACAAAGTGACAGGGTTAATTCCCAACAGGACAGAAAGGTGTTGGTGGTGCAAGGCTATTGCTGCCCCGAGAGGCACATCAATTACGTCCCTGACAGGAAGAGAAGTGGAGACAGGGCTTCATCTGTGCCCAGAATATTACCTCCTTTCATCATTCACCGGAGCCTTTGATGCTCGTCCTGCTGTGACCGTGGAGTAAATCAAGGTGCTTTCTTCAAACCTGAGTTTGGAAATTCCATTTGTGTGCGAGTTGACAATGATTGGGTAGAAATGAACTCCTAATGTGAAAAGGAAAGGCCGCCCCTCCCACCAGCATGCCCAGGTACGTCAAGTCTACCCTTCTGCAGAAGCTCACCCCCTTCATCAGGAGCCGAGGGAATCACCAGCCTGCAGAGTGGAAAGGTTAAATGAGTTTTATCATCTTCCAGCTCAGATGACAATTCTGGTGTCAGGTTTCATTGTGGTGATGAATGTCATCCTGGGAAGGGCCAGCAGCATGCCCACAGCCTCTCAGGAGTCCTGCAGGAGGACATGCAGGTGATGAGTCGATGAGGAAGGCACATGGAAGGTGCTCTGTGTTCCCGAGGCATGGTCTCTGTTTCCCCAAGTGTCTGAGAGTTCTGTCTTGAGTTGCAGAACACCTCTGCCATACTTTATATTTACGTCAATAAAAATTTATGTCATCCACCATGATGAACGCGCTGAGCAAGACCAATGTGAGGTTCAAAACTTGATGCAACCTTCACTGTCTTGCTTGATTCCATCCTCCCACCTGTACTCCAAACAACCCTGCATTGCTCATCTTTTTAAGGGAATGGACTGTTGAGGCTTATTAGTAAACCAACTTCATAGTTGATACTCAATAAATATATGTTGAGTGGTTGTGTATTATAATGTACAATTTGATTCCTTCCTCAAGATCTTGCCACCCAAACAGTGCTCCACAGATCACTAGTATCTGCATTATCTACAAATGTTACCAAAAAAAAAAATATGCCAAATGTCAGGGCCCATTCCAGACCACATGAATTTGAATCTCTCTCTCTCTCTTTCTCCATATATATACATAATTAAAAAATGAAATCATATTGTACATCTTTTACCACAATGCAATAAAACTAGAAATCAGTAACAAGAAAAACTTTAGAGATCATACAAATACATAGAAATCAAACAACTTATATACATATTTTTCTGATTAAAACATGCACTTTTTTACTGAATTTCTTTAGTCAAGGTGCATTTTCAGTGTGTAGAATATTTATGCAAACAGTAATGTTAAAACCATGTACCCCAATTCCTATTTCTTTCTCTTTTGGTCCTTGGCTTTTAGAAAATCCTATTTTTAATGCATTGTAATTAAATATCTTAGTGATGCTCAAAGTCATACAAACAGACACGCACATAGGTCTTGGTGTGATTCCCTTCAGGGCCCACCCTCTACCCAGCCCTCCCCGAACATAACAGTTAGATTGGTACCTGGGCACAGTGTAATTTGAACTTTTTCCTTTCAAATTTATATTTTAGCAAAATTCTCAAGTGATTTTTATGCGTGTTAAAGTTTAAGAAGTGCTGCTCTAAGACACAGTCCCCAGAGCTGGATGGTTCCCACCAGGTAAATGGCAATGTCTTTTGTGTCTGCCAAGCTTAATTGTAAGAAATTACATGGATCTGGAGAATGGAAAGAAGTAAGTGTACAGCACAAATCCTGTTCACATCCTTTTCTAGAAGGAAAAAAATATAGCTTTTAAAATAACTCAGCGATAAAGTTCTCATGTCTACTTTCAAATATTATTATTCATACATCAACATGGCTGAGTTTCTTTAAAAAGTTTTATGTTTCTAGGAAGTAAGGATCATATTTCAGTCATTTGTATATATCCCTGCAATTTTACAGATAATAGCTACTTTTAAAGTGTTTCTTGGATAGACTCAAACCTCAAAAATAGTCTCTCTCCTAACGCTACACACTCTCTCTTCAAAACACTAATCATAATTTGTACTTGCATATATCATGATCTATTTCATTGATAACTCTTCCCCTTATTAGATAATAAACTATACGAGGAAGCAAAGTTCCTCTCTTTTACTTCTGTGTTGTTTTTGCCATGTTGAGGAGCACACAGTGGTACCTGTGGCATAAATATAGATGTTCTAGCTGGGTGTGGAGGTGCGCGCCTGTAATTCCAATACTTGTGAGACTGAGGCAGGAGGATCCCAGCCTCAGCAACTCAGTGAGACCCTGTTTCCAAATTTAAAAAAAAAGTCTGGGGGTGTAGCTTGGAGATAGAATGCTCCTTGGTTCAATCCTCAGTATCAAATAAGTAAATAAATAAAATAAAAAATAAAACTTCTTTATTTTATACTAGGATAATTGTCTGCATAGAAGAATACTGCATGTTTTCAAGAATATTGGATCGTTTGTATGCAAGAATATCAAGCTAACCAGTTGTCACTCCAGCTATCTTGCGTAGCTGACTGAAAACATCGGTGACCTCCCAAAGGCCCCAGTCTGCATTTCCCTTTCTCCATCTACCTTCTTCTTCACAAAGAAATTGCTTACAATTCCCTAAGTAGAAACCTTCAGTTTAAACTCCTGAGACCTCTCAGTTTTCTCTCTTTGTCTCTGAGAAGTGCCTTCTTCAAAGAAAGCGGGGTGGCATCCATCACCCTCACCATGGCCCCAGCCCCCCAACACTGGTGTCATCCAGCTGGTATCTCATCTGCACTCTTTGCTTCTACGTTGGCACATGAGCATTTCTTTTAGCCTGCGGGGGCTTTGGGTTTATGCTTCAGTGGTGTGTGTGTGTGTGTGTGTGTGTGTGTGTGTGTGTGTGTGTTGCTCTGTGCTTTGCGGTGAACTCTGCAGCAGCCTTTACCATCTGTGGGTGTTTTCTCGAATTGCAGTGGAACCACCGAGTCTCTACCAGCTGCCGCTGTTTGTGCAGTTCTCTGCAAAAAATGGCTTCAAGTGTCACCTTGCCGGTTCCACTTGGGGGCAACCACAATGATGAAGAGGCACGAACTCCTTGATGCGTGTTCTTCACCTCCCTGACAGCCCCGATAAGATCAAACAACAGGGCTGCAGCTGTCTGAGGGCCACAGGGCTCTGAGCAGAGCGGAGGGCGGGTGTCCACCCCTGTTGTGGGGCCCCTGGAGCAGCCGGTGTCCCCACTGCCCCACCACCAAGGGGACTGGCCCCAGTGGCGAGAGGCAAGCTGAATTTCCAGAAGGGTCTATGAGTGCATTTCAGGCCCAGAAAAGGCTGAGAAAAAGTTCTTTTCCAAGGACCCAGCTTTCTTTTATCTTGTCACTGCAATTGATCATTTCCATCCTTAGTTATTTCTCCCCACTAATAGCTATAAGGAAAATTCTGCATGTGCATTTACACCAACCAAGCCAGAGCCAGTTTCTGTGCCAAGGCCCTTACACCTGTTCTCTCTAATGGCCTCTTGCTCTGACAACGGCCCAGGCTCTCTGCTTCCACACTGAGGAGCCGTGTAGATGTCAGGTTACAAACCACAGCCAGGAGGGCTCGCTGACCCTGTGGCTGGGTTGGGGACGATGCTGGGCTTTCCATAGGCTCTTCTGCTTTTTTTTCATTGTTGAATGATTCCTTGTGACTCGGAAAAATCAACCCTTGATTGGGATAGGATTACCTCATAATCGTGTGGTGGCAGGGATTATCTGGGTCTAATCTTTATTACCAAAGTCATACTTGGTCAATTCAACTGACATTGCCTGATAGTGCAACATGGGATGGTAGGAGTCTGGGAGCCTTCGACACAAGGAGCACATGCAAATCACTCAAATCACTTGTGTGCACGGGATGTTGTGAGATCTTGCGCTGGTCCTGCACGGTGGGGGGCTCAGGAGCCTTTGTGCAGTTCAACTGAGGGTGGCAGGACTTTTACAAATGAGGAAATAGAGTCAAGGTGAAGACAATTGATTGGATCAAGGACATACTGTGTATCAAAAGCACAACTAGTAAAAAAAAAAAAAAGATAGGGGTCACAGTCAGGGAAACATTGTTTCTGCCTCAACTCTATAAAAGAAACCTATTTTCTAGTAAGCAGCTGTTTATTTTAGTTCTTTACAGAATGATTCTGAAAGACACAAATGATTAAGAGGCAAGCAGAGGAAGATGAAGTAGAGATGCGCTTCTGTTTAATGTTTGCAATGTCCTAGCTCTCTTCACTCTATTTTTTTTTTTTTTTTTTGGTGGCACTTGGGGATTGAACCCAGAGGCATTCTACCTCCAAGCTACACCCCTAGCTTTTGAAACAGAGTCTCACTAAGTTGATGAGAGTCTTACTACTTGCTGAGGCTGTCTTCAAACCTGCGATCCTTCTGTCTCAGCCTCCCAAGTACTGAGATTACAGGCATGCTGCCACCATGTCTGGCCCAGGTCCCTTCACTTTTAATGATATATTGTTAACTTTGTTTCCTGGGTGGGGGATTTAAGGCTATGATTAACTTGCACGTGATCACTAGGTAAATAAGGAGTGACGTTGACACAGACAGTTTGCCAGGCATCTCTCTGGTCCATGTTGCCTCCCAGGTCAGAAATGCAAAGCAGGTAGCAGAGTCTCTGACTCAGCCCCGTGAGAGCTCACCATCCTGTCTTAGCGTCTCTGGCTGTCCAGGTTTCCAGCCTGTGAGTTGAGTCCTCTTTTCTCAGAACTTGGTTTGGCCGGGAAGTTGTAGCCATTGCCTGCAAGGGCTACACTGAGGTACTGTGTCCACCAACCACAGTGTCCACCTCTCCCCTGCCCTGGCCTCTCTTTATCTGCACATGGTTGGCTCAGTTGGCTCAATATTTACTTAAAAAACAAGGCCTTCAACAACTTAGTGAGACCCTGCTTCAAAATAAAAATAGAAAGGGCTCTGGGTGTGGCTTGGAGGTAGAATGCCCCTGGGTTCAATCCCCAGTACCGAAAACAAACAAACAAACAAACAAACAAACAAACAAACAATTGCTTTGCTTCTCAGAGTCAGGGAAATAGGGCACGCCTGAGATTACCCAGTCTCTAACTGTGAAAACATTCCCTGCCTATCCTCCAGATACCAAAGAAATCCACCAGCCGTCAGCACCAGGGGCAACGAGAATGAAATCAAGGGTCCACAAACCCTGCAGAATGACCTTCTAACTCCAAGGGAGAAGCGAGGCAGCCGGGGTGATGGCAACATCCCGGTGGGCTCACGGTGTTACTTACTCGGTTGTCTAGCCCCCAAGCCTAGCACAAGTCATTTGGAGATACTCAAGGAAGCCGCTATACCTGCATGTCACTGGGCTCTTCCGGAGGACACTAACAAAAGGAAGCCCCTTGCTCTGAGATGATTGCGTCGCTTTCTTTTCTCCTACTCTCCTTTGGGCTCTCTGGGTCAGCTCTCTGTTGGCCTGTTTTTCTTTTTCCAGGTTCAGCTAAAGATGCAACGTCAGTGCTGTGCAGAGTGGCTTTTAAGCACTGCTCGTCACTGTTGGACCAATAGTTCCCAAACATTACTATACTCCCATTTCCAACCCTCAGCAGCAAATCTGCTGCCTCCTAACTTCAGGATCTCAGATTCCAAAGTTGCAGAGACAGGACCAGCTGACTGCACCCCATGAGTTTCTCTGGGGAGTTTTTGCTTGGGTGAAGAGTCAGAAGAGAACCTGGGGGCCTAACCAACTTCTCTCCCTTCTTCTCTAACATGTTCTTTTGACAGTTTCCTTTTCTTCAACACACAATGTGCAACGAGGGAGAAAACATTTACACTCACTTCAAGGACAGAGTTACTTCTGTCTTGGATCCTCTGTTGCCTCTTTCCTCTCAATACTCGTGCTCCTTAGAGGAGTCTGAAAAGTTGGTCTTGTTTTCAGAAGCATCGTCTGAGTCATTCCAGTGCCAGATCTTGATTCAAAAATTTTGAGCTTGCCGGGGGTGGTAGTGCACGCCTGTAATCCCAGTACTTGGGAGGCTGAGACCGGAGGATCGCAGGTTCAAGATCAGCCTTAGCAACTTAGTGAGACTCTCAGCAATCTAGCAAGACTCTGTTTCAAAACAAAACAAAACAACAAAAATTTAAAAACAATTGAGCTAACATTACTTCACTCAATCACAGAATTTCAAAGCTGGGGGAGCCTGCGGAGGCTTTCTCTTCCAACTCTGCCATTTTACCAATGGTCAAAGAAACACTGAGCCCTGGCTTTGCCGAGGGAGCAGGATCCACTCCCTGGTCTCCAGGCTCCCAGCCTGCCCGTGGCTATTAGCACAGCCGTTTCTTTCTTTTTATTGAGCGTAGCATCGGGACAAGAAGGCTTTACAGCCCCACACTCTTGCTGCCGTCTCCTGCTTGTTGTTCTTGTATTCCGTTACAGATCTGCTTCTGACCCTTGCTGAAGGGGTCATTGGAACTGACCCCGGGAAACAGAGAGAAATAAGCTTGATCGTGACCTAATCAAACCATGGTTACAGCATTTCTCAGGGCGCGAGCAGTTTTTTACAAGGCAGAGAAGTGAAAGTGCAGGGAAAGGAGGAGCCATAGAGAGGGGATCCTGGAATAGGGTGGGCACGGGGCAACACCATTCGTTCCGGGGTTGCACATGATCCCAGTGGCCCATGTTGAGCTCAAAAACCTGCTCAGGGCAGGGTGGTAGAGCTCCTTGCGCATGAGAAATTGGCGACCTAGGGATTCTCACATAGCTTGTATTCTATTTCCAACTAAATGAGGCAGGAAGGAAGATGATAATTTTTAAAACAATTATTAGGAATGTCCTAAAGAAATAGTGGTTCTTTTTTTTTTTTTTGCGGTACCAGGGATTGAACCAAGGGGCGTTCTACCTCTGCGCTACACCCCCGGCCCTATTTTTTATACTTTATTTTGAAACCGGGTCTCACGAAGTTGTGGAGGACCTCACTAAGTAGAGGGAGAGAGAGAGAGAGAGAGAGAGAGAGCTGAGGCTGGCCGCAAACCGGGATCCTCCGGTCTCCGCCTCCCAAAGTACTGGGATTACAAGCGTGCGCCACCATGCCCGGCGAAATAGTGGTTCTTAAAAGTTAGAAATAATGAAAAATGTGACATCTGGCTCTCCTCCCAACTCCAGAGTTTCTTATACAGCTTATCATGGAGGCCAGAAATATGTTTTCCTTGTTCTTGTTCCTTTTGGTGTTTATCTTGTTCATTTGTGGGTCTTTTGTGTATGTGTGTGTGTGTGTGTGTGTGTGTGTGTGTGTGTGGTGCTGGGGGTTGAACTCAGGGACATTCTACCTCTGAGCTACACTCCCAGCCCCGCCACTGGCACCCTGCTCTATTTTCTCTCTCTGTAGATTTAATAACTCTTATTACCTCATGTGAGTGCAACATTCGTCCTTTTGTGTCTGGCTCATTTCACTCAGCATTGTGTCTTCAAGGTTCACTCACATGTGTCAGAATTACATCCCTTTTTAAAGCTGAATAATATTCCATTGCATATATATATATATTACATTTTGTTTATCCCTCCATGTGTTGATGGGCATTTGGATTATTTCTAGCTCTTGGCTATTGTGACTAATGCAGCTGTGAACATGGGTATGCAAATATCTGCTTGGGTCTCTGCTTTTAATTCCTTTGGGTATATACACAGACGCCTAATGTTAATTTCCTACATAAACATAGTACCTGACTATTCATCGTCTATAGGCTTATTCAGGTTTCACTAATTTTTTTTCACTAAAATATGATCTTATTATAAGGACTGTAGGAAATTCTGGTTTGAGGATCAAGGTTTGAAAGACATTTTTTTTTAAATGATGAGTTTAGTACGGTAAGCAGTGCTGTTGTTGCAGGGAAAGCGGGCCCTGACTGAGGGTCTGTGTGCTGAATTTGGAGCAAGGCTAATGGCAGATGGTGGAGATTCACTGCCTTTCACTGGGTCTCAAATTTCCCATCTTTCAAAGAGGACTGCTGGAGCTTGTGCGTGGCTCGAGAACTACCTAGAATGTTCTAGGGAGAAGAAGCTGTAGGATGTAGTTCATTTCCAGGTCAGAATTTCCCAGACAGCTACGGACAAAGGAGAAACTAACTGCCTGGTATCTTGGAAATCTCAGAAAGAGACTCACCAACAGAGAAGCTTCAAATGGAACATGGACTGGAGGTTTTCTCTATTTCTTGTTTGTCTGGCATTGTCAGAACACCGGGCCCAATCCTACAGGTGACATCTACCTTCTATTGTCATTGAGTCCAGACCCCAAGAAATGTACTTTGGGTGGGGATGGAATGTATGTTGAATTTGAGGAAGCACCTTCTTGATGTGACAGGAGGTGGCACACATCTTTAATGTCCTGGTTAAAAAAATCTGCTATAGTTTCCCAAGTAACTACTGCTAGTTTTATTTCACCATTCAATCATCTATTAACGCACATCTATTAGGAACCAAGCACATTTCTGGACTTTTCTAGTCAATGAGGATGCAGAAGTTGGTGAATGGAGTCTTTGCTTCAAGGCACATGCAGCCTGGTAAAAAGACCAATATACATACAAACATGTCAGGGAGCAATGGTTATTTTAATTTGAGAATTATTTATGCATGAAATAAGCCTGGATTTGACTAAATCGTAGGAGTCCTCGGATTCTTTTACAGCGGCATGAGGTTCTTATAAAGCAGATGGGGGCACTTTCTGTAGAAACCAGCCGAATGGAGCCCAGCAGAACTGAGCCTCTGATGATGAACATGGGGAAGTAGAGGTAAGGGTCTGCTGCCTCAGGCATATGGTGATCTTCGAGCAACTTCGATCTTTTCAACTCAGTCTTCTTGTGAGACTCTTTGGGAGCAAGCGTGAATGAACCCACAGGGACATCTTTATGACACTGCTTTGGATGCAGTACCGGGGATGTGCCCTTCACAGTGGAAGGGTGTGAAACCGAAAGCAGAAACCCAAGCTCCCCCAAGGTGGCGTTAAACCAGGATGCGAGGGGAATTCAGAGAGCGGAGAGGAGCTGGGCTGAAATCTGGTTCGGATTCTATTAATCTCGGAGGCTTGGGAAAAGCCCTAGAGGGCCCTTAACTAAGAGAGAGGCAGTCGTGACCTCAGCACTAACATAGTTACATCTTCTCAGGGAAGTGTCAATTCCTGGGGACCCCCTTGTGGCAGCCCTGACTCAGAAAGAAAGTCACCAGCTACTACAACACATCATCACACACCACTTCCTGAAGGGCTTTGGGTTTTCCCTAGAAGGTGCTGGTTCATGTATAGTCCTGCTGGGAGCAGACTGGGGCCCATTCTTTTTAATAAATATGTGTATGCCCCAATCCATAAATAAAGAATAGGTATAGGGATAGGAAAGGAGAAACAGGGCAGACCT
>PVJS01002432.1:0-84627 GCA_004027185.1 Glis glis | reverse complement strand
AAAAAAAAAAAAAAAAAAAATGGGATTAATGAGAATTGTTATCATGATTAAATAAGATCATTCTCATTGAAACAGCTTGGTATAGCTCAAAACCTCCAATACATGTCAGTTGCTATTACATGTTATACTATAAAGGTGAAATGGCAGGTGCATTTAGATATTTTGTGGTAGTTAGCCTATCCATTTGTGTTTCCTCATAGAATCTTATAACTGAAAAAACTATATTCAAGCATGATCCTCTATTCATTTCTTAAACTGCATTTTATTTAGTATTCTCAGTCTTTGCCCACATGATAACAAGCAGCTGGATTAAATGGAAAAAAGCATTAGATTTGGATGACTGGTGCTTATCTTAATGGTCATGCTGAATTGACCAGACAGCTTCGACTAAATTAACTGTAGGTATGTGTGTTTTGCTTCCCAGCTTTTTATTTGGAACTTCTCTTTGTTTTTTTTCCCCTGCTGCCCCTGTCCTGCTTAAGTTGGCATCTATGCCCAGCAGTTTATTCTCTGTGAGTTTTCTCCTGGAAAGAAACTTTGGTTAATTTTGAGAGTTTCAGGAACCAAGCTCCCCTGGCCCCTTCAGACCCTCCTTACTGACAACCTCTTGTGATACAAGTGGGAATGTGCAGAGCTCTTGTGAGCTCCATCCACTGCCTTCACATTGGCCCACTGTACTTTCCAGTGGGTGCTTGTTGGCAATTTTGGGTTTTCCTGTTGCTGGATCCATCAGATCCTCTTTGTTTCTTCCCCTTTCCTTCTATACACAGTAGCTGATAGCATATGGGTCTTGTGACTACTTGGTGTTTTATCTCCATCTGCTCCTATTTTCAGGTTCTTGGGGGAATCTTATCACCTACTCATCAGCATTTGATGTAAATATTGCTCATGAGTTGTGTGTTCTAATTGCTCCGTCTGTTCTTACAGGGAAGATTTGGGGAGATTTGAAAACCATATTGCATCTGCCATCATCTTCCCAGAATTCCTCCCTGATCAGTCTCTCTTTTTCACATTTATCTTTCCCTTTGAGAAATAACCAACAGTTTTCTGGAAACTCTGACCCAAAGGTTAATGAAATGGAAACTAGATTGTGATAAAAGAAACTAGCCTAACCAGAGGTAGCTCGCTAGTGGAATTCTTCTAATGTAGGCATTTAATTTTTCTGGATGTGTCTGTGGCTTAGGATATTACATCCTTATTACTTAATTTGCAAACATGGTGCTAGAATGTATATATATCATTTTTATGCATTTCAGATATACTGCAAGTCAGTTTTTTTCTCTTGCCCTTATAAATATGACAATTACATAAAATTTGTACAGTATCATTAGCTTAAAACTAAGGTATTGTTTCTATTCCCTATCACCAAAATTGTAAAAGCATTTTACTTTTTGCCGTGTTGAGCATTTTCAAATCTTCTTAGTGAGCAGGGATTGCTTTTTATTCTTTCCCTAACCTTTTGTTTTTCTTGGTCTTGGAAAGTCATTCTGGATGGAAATATAGGAAATGCAAAGCTTTTTAGGGTTTTCATTGGCTTCAAACTTAGAGAGTGGCAATTAAACCAGTCCAATTTCTTCTGGAATTTTGCCTTTTCTTTGAGCAAATTAATTACTCCAGAAATAAACATGTCATCTGGTCATTTGAAACCTTATGGATTTTTGTTCAAGTTTAAAATTGATTAGAAGCGGTGCTGGTAGTGGTCTGGGGTGAGTGGGAAAGGGGAGAAGCAGAATTCATTATCCCCCCCCAAATCTATCACACTTCAAGGGCATTTTCTATAGAATCATTATTGCAAGTGTATTGTTAGATGTCACCATGAAAGGTGAGTATATTAGCCATTTTACCTGATTTACAGGGGACAAAAATAGGAATCTATGACATTCTTTAAAGACTAGGAAGATATAATTAATTCCCATGCTTCTTCCCTATGTTCTTTGTTAAGTTATAGAAAAAGCTGAACTCGTGGCAGCAGTAATCATTAATGGCCTACCCCTCCCTTTATGATAACATTTTTTACTTATTTTTAAGAGATTCAGAAAGTTCTCATTTTTGGAAACTGTAGGAATTGCTACAGATGATCCACATTTTTGTGCCCAAGTGGGCTTCGATGCTTGGAGTTGGGTGATGTAGAGAAGGGAGAGGTTTTCTCCTCCTTTGACCTCACCTCTTTCTCCCAGTACTCCCTCCACTCCTATCTGGAATCTTGCAGCATATGGGAACCAGTTCATGACCATTTAATTCTCAGTTCTCCACCCATCCCAGGCTAGTTCCCACCACCACTTGAAAAGCCTCCTGCATCAACTCTGTTAGCAAGAATTAATCTCCCCATGCTTATCTTGCTCAAAACTCAATTCCTGCAGGAAGTCTTCTATTAAATGCTATTCCCTCTGACTGTACCATTGGGCAATATCCCCTTAGCTCATTTCTGTTCAATTTGAATAATCACTTTTCACTGCATTTAACATAGCTTTCAGTGCAAACTAAGCTTTTAATAAATGGTTATTAACTAATTAACCTATCACCTTTCCTTATAGGAAAGCCAGTAAATAAGCCTCATGTATCAAAAGTCTATTCAGGTTTTGAGTATTTTAGGGTAAAACCAAAGGAGGGGGGAGTTTAGATGAATTAGATGTTATATTAGAATTTGGTTATTTGCATATCAGCACTTAAATACAGCATGTAATAATAATTCTATAAATATTTTTTTAAATTTATGAAAATAACCATGTACCAGGCACTCTGCCAAGGAATCTGGGTATCTTCTTTAATCCTAATAGTACTGGAAGGTATGTATTATTATTTGGCTTCTCCTACTGGTGTGACCTTGATGCATAAAGAAACTAGGAGCCTGGTGTGGTGGCACATGCCTGTAATCCCAGTACTTGGGAGTCTGAGCCAGGAGGATTGCATGTTTGAGGCCACCTTCAGCAACTTAGCGAGGCCCTCAGCAACATAGTGAGACGCTGTTTCAAAATAACAAAAAGGGCTGGGAGTGTAGCTCAAAGTTAGAATGCCTCTAGGTTCAATCCCTGGTACAACAACAACAACAACAACAACAAAAAGCCAACCAACCAACAAAAACAAAACAAAACAAACAAAAACAACTGAAGATCACTCAGGCAGAGAGGTGATTTCATGACAGATAATCTGAATCTAGAACTTACATTCTTAGCTATTCCATTGAACTCCTAATTCCAGGAACAAGAATACCATGTATTATACCACCTTATTTTCCCTGTCCATTTTGCCACATGTAGACAGCTTACACAGTTGAAAGCGGTGTGTCATGAGAGCTTTTCCTAGACAGTCTGCAGCAGAATCACTGTCCTGTGTGACCGTTCCTTCACTAAGCAGTGTGCGAGGTGTCACCTTGTTCAGCTAGAGTTTTCTTTCCCCTCACTGTCCTGGTTTTCTTCAGGGGTCCATCCCCCACTGACTCTTGCCTTAGGAGGATTTCTTGAGAGGCCTGCTCTCTCTGTTCACACTCTCACCCTTTTTCATATCCTTGTTCAGAGGGGGGGGACACAGCGTCATGGAAGTGGTTGGCCTCTTTGGTAAATTCTGTGCATGAAAGAAAAGGCCTGAGTGAGTGGGTGTGTTTTTCACTTACTTTGTTATCCATTGTATTAGTGCTGGTGCAGGATATCTTCATTTTTTGTATCATTTTAAAAATATACTTTCATTGGTACACTGTGACCATGCATCATATTGAGGTTTAGTGTGATAGAAACACATGCACATAGCACCGGGTGCATTTCCCTCTAGATCCCACGCTGCTCCCTCTTCCTCCCCATTCATAATATTGAAATAGGTATTGATAGCTTCATGAATGTACATAGGATTGTTTGAACTGTTTCTTTCATTGGGTCTCCCCACCTCCCTTTCCCAATCTCCTACCATTATTCCACTCATCTCTCTCCTTATTTATCTGAAGTCTTTCTTGTTTCCCAATTTCTCCGTAGCTTCCACATATGAGAGAAAACATACAACCCTTTCTGAGACTGGCTAATCTCACTTAGCATACTATTCTCTAGTTCCTTCCATTTTCCTGCAAATGACATAATTTTGTTCTTCTTTATAGCTGAGTAAAGTTCCATTGCGTGTTAATTCCTAATTTTTTTCATTGTGAAGGGATGTTGAATTTTATAAAACACATCTATTTAGATGATCATATGTTTTTTGTCTTTCATTCTGTTGATGCTGTAGTTTAGTAACAGCTAGGCACCTAGAACACTCTAAGACATGGAAGAGAAGATAGCAGTCACCGGAGTGAGGGAGTGAAGGAGCTGGGTGAGAGGGCTGCTTCACCAAAGGTGTGGCCTTTGTTTTGAGGGATGCACATAGCCCAAGGAAACCCAGTCGAGAGGAGACCAGGGGAATCAACACTTCAACCTCAGTCCCTTCTCTTCTTCCTGACTTCTTCCAATACTCCCAATTGACCAAGCTCAACTAGAAGCCAGAGGGTAAGGGATCCCTTTGATGCAGTCCATACAGGTCAGCCTCCTGGGCCACAGGAGAGAACAGAGAGGAATTAAGAGCCAGGAGTGAAGTGGCAAAATGAAGATATCCTGGTATATAAACACAATGGAATTTTACTCAGCCAGAAAGAAGATGTGATGTATTGCATTAACTGATTTGTGTATGTTGAACTGTTCTTGAATTCTTGGGACAAATCCTACTTGATCATGTTGTATAATCTTTTGTTTTTGCGATGTTGGATTTGATTTGCTAATATTTTGTGGAGAATATTTGTGTCTGTGTTCATTAGACATGTAGTTTTCTTTTGTGGCTTTTTTTTTTTTTTGCAGTACCGGGGATTGAACCCAGGGGCATTCCACCTCCGAACTACACCCCCGGCCCTATTTTTTTATACTTTATTTTGAAACCGGGTCTCACGAAGTTGCGGAGGGCCTCACTAGGTAGAGAGAGAGAGACGAGGGGAGAGAGAGAGAGAGAGAGAGAGAGAGCGAGCGAGCTGAGGCTGGCCGCGAACCCGGATCCTCCGGTCTCTGCCTCCCAAAGTACTGGGATTACAAGCGTGCGCCACCACGCCCGGCCCTAGTTTTCTTCTTTTATTGCATCCTTCTTTGCATTGGGTGTCAAGGTAATGCTAGTCTTAATGCAGGTTCACTGGTATTTCTGGGCAAGGTGGACCCAATCATGATTGAGGGGTGCCTGTCAGTTCCTGTGGATCTCATGGGTGGGACTATCTCAGTAGACTTAAGGGGGCACAGATAGGACATATGTCAGTGTCTGCATTCTCTGTGGGTGACTTCAGGTCTCTGGAGACAGACCTGCTGAGGAAGGTCTGCCCAGCTGTTGCCCAGAGCCAACAGTGGGTACTATTGTGTGATGCCTGGGCTAAACCAATTGTTGTTAATGTTCAGTTTGTGAGTAGCACACTCCTTCACATTTATTCAGATTTAATAAAATAAGCAGTTCAAAATATTCCTTATGCCAAAAAGGCACATTTGGGGCTACCATTCTTTCACACAAAATATAACCACTATCATGATATCTGTGTATAATATGGTCTTGTCAATGGAACAGAAGATTCAGAAACAAATCCACACACATATGACCAATTGATTTTTGACAAAGGGGCCAAAAACATGCCAGAGAAAAGACAGCCTTTTCAACAAATGGTGTTGTCAAAACTGGTTATTCATTTGTAGAAAATGGAATCAAATCCCATCTTTTCACTCTGTACAAGAGTCAACTCAAGATGGATCAAAGACCTGGAATTTAGACCAGAGACTTTGCAATTACTAGAAGAGGGCACAGGACCAAAGCTCCAACATATAGGCACTGGTAGAAACTTCCTCAATAAGACCGCCAAGGCACAAGAAATTAAAACAATGAGTAATAAGTGGGATTGCATTAAATTAAAGAGCTTCTGTGCAGCAAAGAAAACCGTCAAGAACCTTAATAGACAGCCTACAGAATGGGAGAAAATCTTTGCCAGCTACTCCTCCAACAGAGGACTAATATCTAGAATATATAGAGAACTTAAGAAACTTACTACTAAAAAAAAACCCAATTAAAAAAATGGGCAAGTGAACTAAATACACTTCACAAATGAAAAAAATACACATGACCAGTCAATATACAAATAAAGTTCAACATCATTAGCAATCAGAGAGATGAAAATCAAAACTACACTGAGATTTCACCTCACCCCAATTATAATGGCAATCATCAAAAACAATAATAAATGCTGGCAAGGATGTGGGGAAGTAGGAACTCTGCTACATTGTTGGTGGGATTACAAAGTAGTGCAGCCACTTTGGAGATCAGTGCGAAGGTTTCTCAGAAGAATGGGAATGGACCTACCATATGGCCCAGCTATACCACTTCTGGGTATCTACCCAAAGGGATTGAAGCCAGACTACTATAGTAACACATGCATATCTATGTTTATAGCAGCCAAATTATGGGACCAACCTAGGTGTCCATCAACAGATGAATGGATTATACAATTATGGAATATGCACACAATGGAATTTTACTCAACCACAAAGAACAAAATGCCATTTGCAGGAAAAATGGATGGAAATAGAGAATATTATGATAAGTGAGATTAGTCAGTCACAAAAAAAAATGACAGGTCAGATGTTTTCCCTCCTATGTGGAAGCTAGGGCGAAATTGGGATACGAAAGGAACTTTAGACAAAGGAGGAGAAACTCTAGTGGAGTGATGGAGGGAGTCAAAGGGAGGGAGACTCAATGAAGGAAACACTTCAGTGGACATTGATGTACATACACAAAATTATCAATGCCAATCTCAATATCGTGCACAGGGAGGATGAGGGAGTGGGGTGGGAGTTGGGGGAAGGCTTAGAGTGCTGTGTACATGTATGTCTCTATCACTCTGAACTTCATCATGATGTATGATTACAATGAACCAATTAAAAATATGGTTTTATATGAACTTTTTTACATAGGTATAAATACTTTCTCATAGTTTAAATAATAGTATAGACACATTCCATGTTTTCTCTTCTTATCTGCACTATGTAGAGTCTTTTCCATTGTTTTTTACACAATCTTCCTGTTTACTATTTCAGTGAATATTACCAGTTGACTGAGTTAAAATAATTTTTTTTGTGGTACCGGGGATTGAACCCAGGGGCGTTCTACCTCCGCGCTACACCCCCGGCCCTATTTTTAGACTTTATTTTGAAACCGGGTCTCACAAAGTTGTGGAGGGCCTCACTAAGGAGAGAGAGAGAGAGAGAGAGAGAGAGAGAGAGAGAGAGAGAGGGAGGGAGGGAGAAACAGAGCGAGCTGAGGCTGGCCAGAAACCTGGATCCTCCGGTCTCTGCCTCCCAAAGTACTGGGATTACAAGCGTGCGCCACCACACCCGGCTCTGAGTTAAAATAATTTGAAAATGAGGTGTAGTGAAAAGAAACGGAACCTTTGAGATTCCAATCTTTTCAGCCCTTCTTTTCTCTTGAGCAGGGTTCTGGAGCATGTAAGTTGTTCTGGTCACCTAGCACATCTGTTTACTCACTTTTTATTGTCCCTCTTTTCCCTCTTTTACTTAATACTGGAAATCCTTTTTTCATATAGACATATGAGTAACATTTGGAATTTATTTGCAGAGAAATAACAAGTGAAAGACATCATCTCTGAGGAGGATCTTTGGGGATAGCATCAAAGGAAGGGTTCTTCGTTTTATCTGATATTTTATTCCTAATGAAAACAGAAGAACTATGGTTATGTTTTGTTAACTGTAGAATTGTGTGTTTTTGCGTCTGGGGGACCTGATCAAACAGTATTGCTAGTGATCATCGATGCTTGGACTGCTTCATTAGAATGTGTACGTGTATTTAAGCATATTTTGGGGTCCTCTCCATTCAGATGTCTATAATACATGCTGTTCTTTTCTATGGTTTGCATATCAGAGATGATGCTCTCCCCCTCCCCCACCTCCACTGCTGCTGCACTCTACCTGGGATTATGCAGATTCTGGCTTAAACCTCTTTATTCTTTCCTCCAAGTGCTCAGCATGATGGGCTTCATTTCTGCCAGTAAATGATAATGGCTTTCAGCTTTCACCAGTGACATTTGGGAACTACATGTCTTAAATGATATGTGTGCCACACAATGAAAATGGCCACCCGGTCCTAACGATGTGAAAATGTAAATAAAAACAAAGTATTGTAAATATATTGAGGCCAAACCTTAAAATGAAGCTGGGGGGGTCTTAGTTATCTTAATGGAGTCAATTTTATGCCTTTTCAAGCTGGATATAAATAAGGACAGTCTTATTTATAGTAGGTATGCAGGATGATCGGTCAGCAAGGGTTTAATTTATTCTGTCAGATATTCAAGCTTGTAAAATAGTGCAACAAATCAAAGCCGTCATGTGAGAAATAACAAAGATTAAAAGCCAGCACTGGATACCACAAGCTTGCACCCTTCCTGCCCTTTAAGTACTAGTTGTGTGAATATATGTGTGTGTACATATATACAAATACATATATATATATACACAAATATATATATACAAATACATATATATATATATACAAATACATACATATATATATATATATATATATATATATATATATATATATTAGTGTGTGTGTGTGTATGTGTGAATTACTGAGGATTGAATCCAGGGGCATTCTACCTCCAAGCTACATCCCCAGCCCTTTTTATTTTTTATTTTGAAACAGAGTCTTGCTAGGTTGCTGAGAGTCTCACTAAGTTACTGAGGCTGGCTTCAAACCTGTTATCTTCCTGACTCAGCCTTCCAAGTTACTGGGATTATAGATGTGTGCCACCAGGCCTGGCTACCAGTTATATATTAAATAAAGCATACTTTTCATTGATTAGCACTTATTTTGATCTTACTGGGCATACTATGCTTTTTGATGCTCTAGATGTAAGGGGACTCAATTTCTTATCTAAAACAATGGAGAGTTTATCTTTTGTTTATAAAGATAAGCATATACAGGAGGACGTGAAGACAGGGTTTTGATACACTGGCCAGACTTGGGCTCTATGGCTGTGGTCCACAGAGGGAGCAGAATGGCAGGAAAGTGCCTGTGGGCAGGACACTTCAAAAGAGCAGGGGCATTTCTCTACAAAGTGGTGTGACTGCTGAAACTTCAAGTCCCAGTGTTGGTTCTTGAAGCAAAGAAATCTCTTCCTCATTCCCTTTTTCCTATTTCCTTCCAGCCAAGAATGGGAATCAGTTTCCCGCTTTACCAAGACACATTTTAATGAGTTTCTCCCTCACATGCTATCTATTCTGGAAGAGGAAGAGGATGTCTTCTGCTCCCTGCTCCAAATGCCAGGGGAGGACCCTTCCTCATTCCATATTCCTGACTCATCTGGTCCCTTGCACCTGGAGTATTGACTCCTGGCAGTGACAACTCCACCTCGGCTGCATGTGTCTTTCAAGTGAGAAGCCTTTCCTGGTCGATACCCAATCAATTTGCTCTGGCAGTCTAATTGAATGCCTCCCTCAGACAAATGGGTCACCAGGGGGAAAAGGTAAAACCTTGATATGCAGATCTGAATCAAAGCCCCAGAGAAAGCTGTTTTAAAAACATATATTCCTCTTGAAAATAGCCTATGTAACAAACTCAGTGCTGGTCATTTGCTCAGCAAAATGAGCCCAAATCAATCTGTTTATATCCTCCTTTAGGTTCAAATACTTTTCTACTTCAACTTGATCCCTACAGAGTGAGAGGGAAAGAGAGAGTGGGTGCACATGGACCAAAACTCTAGAATGGCCCCGAGGATGAGAAATCTCTTGCATTAAAGTTTGGGGTATATAGACCTCTCTTTCTAAGAGGTACACCATTTCTGCTCAGTGATGTTCAAATTATTTAACATTCGCCAGGTGTGGTGGCACACGCCTATAATCCCAGTATTTGGGAGACTGAGGAGGATCAAAGGTATGAGGCAGCCTTCGCAACTTAGCGAGACCCCCCTAAATAAAAAAATAAAAAGGGCTGAGAGTGTGGCTCAGAGGTAGAATGCCCCTTGGTTCAATCCCCAGTACAAAAAAATTATTTGACATTCTTATTATTTATAAAGTATAGCTCTTTTTCTAAGTTGAGCTTGGTTTTCCTCAGTGTTCCCTTGGGAGTTTATGAAAAGACACGGCAGGAGGTTTTCAGGTTAGCGTTCAGCATTGCTTTAGCTTCTTTCTCAAAAATCCCCTTTCAGTCCTTCCACAGCCCCCTCTCCAGTTTACAGAGGAAGAGGTGCACACGGTGTGGGTAACTTTCTCACATCTCCAAGGCCAGTGCTGCTTTTCCCACAGGGTTGAATTTTTTTTTCTTTTTTTTTGTGGTACCAGGGATTGAACCCAGGGGCGTTCTACCTCCGTGCTATGCCCCCGGTCCTATTTTTTATACTTTATTTTGAAACTGGGTCACACAAAGTTGCGGAGGGCCTCACTAAGTAGAGAGAGAGAGAGAGACAGAGAGAGAGAGTGCTGAGGCTGGCCGCGAACCCGGATCCTCTGGTCTCCACCTCCCAAAGTACTGGGATTACAAGAGTGCACCACCATGCCTGACCCTACAGGGTTGAATTTTGATACCACTTTTCACGATGGTATCTTGGAGACAGCTCCTTTTATTCATCTTTCACCTACTGAAAGAAATCAGAATATGTCACCCCAAAATATGCCCCTTTGTCCTGAAAGTTATTTTGAGCTGAGTGTGAGTGGAAGGAAGCAGACATAGGAAAGGCTCACGGCCCTTCCCCTCCCCTGCCTTTTTTTGCCTAAAAGGATATAAATTGACCGAGGCAAATGTGTCCCACCTCCCTGCTTTCTCTACCAGGGAGATCAAAGGTTACCACTGAAGACAACTCTAGACCTTTGTCAGCCTGGAGGTGGCGCCAGAGGACTCTACAGAGCAAGCTTCACTGGCCTTTAGCTGCCGTTTCTTTGCCCTCCCACAGTGAGCTGTCCCTAGAGACTCAATGTCCCCTCCCTTTGTCTTAAACTTCTGTAATAATTTATTGTCCTTTGTTGAATATGTTATATAGGCTGGAATTCAAAGCCCCCTCTTGGAGAGTTACTGGTTCCCTAAGTGTCTCCCATGTATATGTGAAATACACATGCTAGTAAACATCTTGTTTTTCTGTTGATAATCTACTTTTTGTTACAGGAGTACACCCCACCAATGAACCTAAGAAGGGTATAGGAAAATTCTTTTTCCTCTTCTACAATACATGATGTGAAAATGTTTGCATACTCTGTGTATTAATTTCCCACTGCTGCTATAACAAGTCACCACACATGTAGTGGCTTACAACAAAATTTATTATTTTTCAGTTCTGGAAGTACAAAAAATGGATCTCCCTGGGCTAAAATCAAGGTGCCATTAGGCTTGTATTCTTTTTTGGAGCTATATTTTCCAGTGTTTAGAAGCTGTCCTTATTCTCTAACTCACAGCACTTCCTTCATTGTCAAAGCCAGCCATGGCCGGTTGAGTCTGTCACACGTTGCATCACTCTGACTTCTGTTTCTGTTATCATATCTCTTTCTCTGACTCTGTCTCTTCTTTTCTCTTCCCCCTTCCACTCTTAAAGGCTCATAATGACATGGGCCCACTCAGGAATCCAGGATATTTTTCCTTTCTGTATTAGTCATCTCTTTGTTGTTGTGAACAAAATACTTGATGTGAACAACTTGGAGGAGGCAGGACTTATTTTGGCTCCTGGTTTAAGTCCAAGGTCAGCTAGCTCCATTGCTCTAGGCTTGAGGTAAGGCAGAATATCATGGCAGAAGGGTGCAATGGAGGAGAGATGCTCAGCTCACAGCAACCAGAAAGGAGAGAGAGAGAGAGAGAGACAGAGACAGAGAGACAGACAAAATAGTCTCCAAGGGCATACCCTTAAGGACCCACTTTGTTCTGTTAGGTCCCACCTCCTTTCCTTTCCACCACTTCCCAGTAGTCCATTCAAATTACAAATCCCTCAATGGATGAATCAACTGACGTAGAGTCCTCATGATCCAACCACTTCCTATCTTAGTCAGCTTTTTGTTGCTGGCACTAAAATACCTGACAAGAACAACTTAGAGGAGGAAAGATTTCTTTGGCTCATGGTTTCAAAGGTCTAAGTTTATGGTCAGTTGACTCCATTGTTCTGGGCCTGAGGTAAGGCAGAGCATCATGGCAGACAGGTGTGGCAAAAGAAAACTGCTCGGTTCATGGTAGTGATGGGGCGGGGGTAGGGAGGGAGAGACCAGACAGAAGATAAACCTTTCCCCTCAGTGACCTACTGCTTATACCTCCCAGTAGGCCATTCAGCCATCAATGAACTAATCCACTAATGAGGTCAGAGCCCTCCCCAAAGCCCTGACCTCTGAACCTTGCTGCTTTGGGGACCAAACCTTTCACACATGAGCCTTTGGGGGACAGTTCAGTTCAGGTCCAAACCATGACACTATCTCATGTAGATGATTAGTAACCCTAATGCTGTCTACAGCCTTAATTCACCTTTTCTTTGTGATCTAACATATTAACAAGTTCTGGGGACTAGGATATAGATATCTTTGGGGACCATTATCCTGCTTCCTACACTGTGTGAAGTCTTTGAGCAGAATACTACAGTAGCAAGAGGCCACTAGCCCTAACCCTAACCCTCTGTTTTTTCATTGTGTGGTTTGAGACAAGCTAATTACATTCTCTGTTCCTTGGCATCCATATTTGTAGACTGGGGATTATAAATTTGTGTTAGATATTGAGATAATGTATACAAAGCACTCAGCATATGCTAATTCATGATGTAGGGTTGATGTCCAATAAATATTGGCTATAATTATTTACAAAACATTATATGCATGGGGCTTTGTACCACACAAAAGGTCTCACAGACATTATTTTCAGATTCCATACCACTCTATGGCACTTGCTATTAATACATCTCTAGTTTATTATGAAGTTAGTTTAAATCAAAGTTGTTTTATAAAAGTCATATGGCTTAAATTAAAGGAAAAATTTGAGGGCAAACCTACCATATTAATACCTTAATATAATTATTTAATGTTTAAATACTTGCTTCTCAGCCTTTGCCTACAGATGTTCTGTAGTTATTTATGAGCTTCTAGGTAGTGAGGACAATATTTTTGTTCATTGTGTAGGCACTGGCTGGAACGTAATTAGCATGCAATGAGTGCAGATAAATGACTGGATGAATTCCAGGGGGCTGACTGGCAGAGGTGAGGGCAGAGGCTGGAAAGTGGTCAGGCTTTTGCATTCTCTCACTCCTTTTGCTGCATTGAAAGTTCTTAGCAGGTCACTTGATATGTTAAAATCTTGACTCAGTAAGGACTTAGCAACTTACTAAAAGCTTGATCACTTCAGTTATTTTGACTTTAGTCATGTGAAAGTAACAGGAAACTGGCCTCCAACTGTCTAAAACAATGAGGTGTTTATCAGCTCAGGTAACTGAGAAGTCACAGAGGAAGGTCAGGCTGGTCAGGCCAGTGGTTCACAGGTGCTATGGTTTTGTCTCTTTCTCTGTTTTCACAATGCCTGCTTTTGTCTAAGGCAGACCTCTCTTGTGGTCACAAGACAGTTGCTAGAAGTTTCTAGGGGCTCTGTGCTCCTTTGCTTCTGTCCTGCAGGAGGAGAGAGAACAACTTTAGGTGGCATTCACAGAAGAGTAAAGAGCTATCTGTCTGAGACACCTCAGAGAAACAGCTCTTCACATCTCATTGGCTTAGATTGAGTCTCCGCCTCTTAGGTTTTCCCTGAACCAATCACAAAGCAATGTGCTGATTGACTTCTGTCAATTAGAGTTCACCTGTGACAGAGTGTGTCACACTCTGTACCTGTATTGAGTTTTTTCCCAAAGTGCAGTTGCCAGATAAAACATTGGATGGCCACAGTATTCCAGCTGTATCAGGGTGGGGGGTCACTCTGAGCAACCCAATCCAGCAAATAGGAAAACAGTTCAGCCCTTCTGGGAGTATAAAAGGAGAAATACTTTTCCTAAGTAATGAAATCTGGCTGAGTTGGGGTCATGTCTCTTACCCTGTCACAAGCAAGTCCTTTTAGTCATTCTTCTTGCTCATCATCTCGTTAACTTGTGGAGCGTTTCATTTGGGTTAAGAAAGCAAAGTCTTCATTTCTGTGCATGAGCAGAGAGAACTTGCTCATCTCAATCAATGTTGGTACAGAACTGGTTCATTTTGGAAAGAGCTCAAGTAGTCTGGGAGAAAGGTGCATAATCACAGAGACTGGCACAATTTAAGCTTCTCATATTAAAGTTGTAAACATAGGGTGGCTGGGAGATGGGGCAGTGTGATTGAGATTGGGGTACAGGATGATGTCGTAGGCTGAAGTGCATTTCACAGAGTGAGGTGTGAACGGCATGGGAAGTGCTTTGGGACCAA
Organism: Glis glis; assembly: GCA_004027185.1. Lineage (NCBI taxonomy): Eukaryota > Metazoa > Chordata > Mammalia > Rodentia > Gliridae > Glis > Glis glis. The sequence continues at coordinate 70,249 of PVJS01002432.1, read as the reverse complement.
GCAGTTGCACCACAGTTCATGACCTCTATTGGAAGGCCCTGGAGAGGAACCTAGGATCGAAGCTGTCAATTAAAATCCTATTTTCTTTCCTAGAAGTAGGCCCTCTGGGTCATCCTGAGCGCTTCCACTGTCGATGAACTTCACATTTGGACTGCTCTCTCTCTCTAAATAACTGCCTCCCTAGGGTGGAAGGTGCAGATCCCTTGGTGCATATGAAATTTACTTAAGCAATGAAGCAGCTTCCTGCAGGTCAACACAGGAAATCCCCCAGGGCGAAGGTCTAGGCTGGGGCAAAAACCAGGGTTAAACTGAATCACTTAGACCATGTCCACTCGTGGTTACCGTTCCCTCTTTATTTTGTAATGTTTGAACACTAGAAGAAAAGAGGAATCCTAAGTAGATTGAAACACATTTTATGTTATAATCTTATGAGATATCAAAGAAAGCCAAGATGGCCTATATCAGTGATACTTTTGGTCATTCTTGTACATATTATAATTAGTCATAATGATATTTTCTGCCAGTTATTCTAATTAGTATTACTTTGCTATAACCAGGTCTGTTTTGAGTTTTTCCTTCTTTTCATTTTTCAGTATACATAAATACCATTACAATTTGGCATCCCTGAAGGAGGCCCATTAAATAAAACCCTCTGTCTTGCCTGAGTGCTAAGGAAGGTAAGAAAACAAGAGTAAATCAGACGAGAGTTCAAAGCACCCCCTTTATTACTCATAAAGACTCAGTTGGAGGAGGTATTTGGTCAGATTTTGCTACCTAGACATTGGCTATGCGGGACCAAAAGCATTCTCTGTGGGTTGAGGAGGTGCTGGGGTGAGATGACAGGTGATCCCTTTGCTGCCCTGAGAGGAGGTACAAGGGAGAAGCTGAGCTGAGCATGCTCAGTTTATTCTTACAAATTTATCAATCAGATAAGCCACTCCCAGAGATTATGGGTATTACACTAAGCTCACCCCCTGCATAGGGAAGCCTTCTCAAGAGCAGAGAAGTAGCCGGGCTTGGTGGTGCACGCCTATAATCCTAGTACTTGGCAGGCTGAGATAGGAGGATCAAAGATTCATGGCCAGCCTCAGCAATTTAGCTGAGACACCCAGCAACTTAAAAAGGGCTGGGGGTGTAGCTCAGAGGTTGAAAACCCCTGAGCACCCTCCCCCCAAAAAAGGGCCGAGAAGTGTTCCCTTTAACTGTGTGAGTAGTAATAGTTTTTCTGGATATTTTATTCAGTATAATCTGCTCTTCATGTGCTGATTTGACCACACTCATCCAAAAACAAGATCTAGGATTCAAGACAGCCACAGGGCTTCCTTTATTCTCTATCACTCTTTCTTTAGCTCTCCTCCTCCTCATAGACTAGATCTGTCCCCTGGCCTCAGACTTCTTGAGATCTTCTTTTAGATTTATTTTAAATTCTTTAGTTATTTTAAAGACTATAATTAATTCTACTCAATTGCATTGTATCTTGTCATGTACCAATCACCATGTACAATATCCCATTTAATCCACAACAAACCTACGGAATAGGATTTATTTTCATGTATAGATACAGAAACTCTTAGGGTAATTCATTCAGGTTAAAGGGACAGTAGGTAGTGAAAATAGGATTCAAACCTGTGTCCCTTTACTCCAAAAGGCTATACTGGGGCTGTAGTGGAGAGAAGTTGGTAGCCTCAAGTACTTATTTCTTGATCTTGGTAGTATTGAAGAATGGGCATAGAACAGAGATGCAGTGCATCTGCTATGTTCTGTGGAGTGAGAATGTCACCTGAGTCTTTACTGGGGTGACTCAGTAAAGAGTCTTTCCTGTACCCTTTGGAGGGGTATAGGAAAGAGCATAGCTGGGCATTGAGCGCTCTGAAAAGGGAGCGGGAAGGCAAGAGAAAAGTTATGCACGTTTTTAATGCAGGCGTCTGTCCTCTTAGCCCCTTTCCACTTGGAGAGAAGTTAGAAGTTGGCAGTCTGCCAGGTTGAATTTTCTAGTTTTTCTGTACACAGTAGGACATGGACTTAGGAAAGGCTTGATTTGCCCTCGGTTGGGAGCCTTGGGGCAGAGAGATATTCAGGTGTGTAACCAGTTACACACCTGAATGTATATTCTATTTGTCTCTCCTGGGGAGCAGGTAGCTGTGCCCAAGCACAACCTGTTTCTAAGGATGCAGGTTCCCAACCATCTTTATCTCTGGAGCAGAATGATTTCTTTCACTTTCTTCTTGGTGTGTAATTCCATAAACATTTTTTTTTAAATTTCCCTTCTTTTTTTTTATTGGTGCATTGTAGTCTCACATCACAATGAGTATCAGTTTGGTGTTAACATACATGCACACAGCTTTTGGTGTCCCTCCCCCCCGCCTTCCCCCCACATGTAGCACTGAGAGCGATATTGGTATAATCTCATATATACACATTGTTTATGACAGTAATTCCATGGATTTACTACTTTCTTACCCTTCCCCTTCCCTTGTACCCCTTCCCTTGCACCACTGAGGGTTCTCCATTGTCAATGGAGTCCGTTTTGTGTCCCCACTACTCCCTAGGTTGTGCATATTAATGAAAACATATGTCCCTTCTTCACAGTGGCCAAATTATGGAACCAACCTAGATGTCCATCAACAGATGAATGGATTACAAAATTATGGGAAATACATACAATGGAATTCTACTCAGCAATAAAGAAGAACAAAATAACAGCATTTGCAAGAAAATGGAAAGATCTGGAGAACATTATGTTAAGTGAGATTAGCCAATCATAAACATTTTTTATTTTCTTCTCTGGGAGTACCACGTGTGTCCCACACCAACTGCACCTACCCCTCAAACTACTGATTGAAATATTAAGATTACTTATCATTCAAATCACATCCACCAGTAGCAGGGCACTAAGGAAGTCATCAGGTTGATTGCATGTACCCTGTGCACAAGGATTTGCCTTTTGATTTGAGAGGACTTGGAATTGTTCTAGCTTGGGGATAGTTGCTGGTACATTTCTAATGACTAGCTTTCTTCATTCCCAATTATCTGAGTAGCTGATAAGAATAATAAACATCTTACCCAGAACTATGGGCAAAAACTCACATTTAGTGTGAATGACTAAATACTTGGCTGAGACTTGTAGGATCTAGTAGCAATGTATTGGCCTGTTATGTATTACAGGCCTGAGTTACAACACAAAATCCTTAATTGCAGAAGGGTGGCAAAAGGAAATTTTAGAGTATTATTAACAATGTTTCTGAAATACTTAAGATATCGTGTAGCAGGGTGTCATATTGCTAGGTCTTTGGTTCATTGGTAATTGGAATTGGCTCTTTTCAATTTACTAATATCTCCTATTAATACTAAAAAGCAAACTACATAGAATAAGATAGTAAAAATTCATTCTAATCATTTTCACCCTACCCAAAGAGATTACACAGTAAGAACTGCAGGAAACTTAACTTGATTTTAAATTCTATCAATAAATGTGAAGAAGAAAAAGAAAACCATGTTTGATCAATTTTTCTTGCTCTGCATCCATCTACTTTACAAGCAAAACTGGAAACTCAGACAAGATTCTATTCCATTGATTTCCTTCTTGGTTGGGGTGATGAAGTAGTCTATCAGTCATTTCTTTAAAAGTGTATTTTTGAGATATTTGTGTTGCTTGTGGAGTGCTTAAGAGTTTGGTCTTTGATTCCCAAGCAGGAACTCATTTGTATACTTCAATAGAAATATGTAGCCCACATGTCCTTGAATTTGGTGGAATCATTGAAAAAAATACCTAGGTGTTATGTTTGATATATTTTTAATAAGGCATCTTAGTACCACATCATAGATTGAAATGGGCAAGATTATTCTGACTAAGAACATGTAGACTGTTAAAGGTTGCTAGGGATAGAGAAATTTGGTCTATGCTGAATTTTCCCTATCATTAAAGAATGGATTGACTCAGTTTTCTTTGTGTAATTGCAGAGTTGTATGTGGTAGGGAAGAGTTATGAGGATATCCTTTAACTTGCCAAAGAATCCTCCCTTCACCTTTTCTATTAATAGTACACATTTCTTGATAGCTAACTATTAACTATTGGCCAATCCTTTTCCTAAATGCAGTGGCACACTGATAATCGCTTACAATTAGTATTCAAAAAACAAAAGTTCTGATTTGTAGCACTCACCATGACCAATTTCAGGACATGGATCTATGGATGTGATGTCACTGAAGGGGAGCTGGGAAGACATGCTACCAATAGGCTTTTGTGAGCTAGTAGAAGTCTACCCCAGCACAGCAACTCTATGATTTAGGTACTGTAACCACTTCACTTCAAAGATAAGAACACGGAAGCTTGAGAGATAAATTAACTTCCCTAAGTGACACAACTAGGAGGTGGGACAATCAAGATGCTCACACAAGTGATCTGGTTTCAGAGTCTGTGCTAGCAATGATGCCTGTCACTGTCAGCCTTGGTAGTGGGTTCATTCAGTTGAGAAATTTGGTGGAAATATTATTTATGAGCATGAGGTTGTTGAATGTGAAAATTGGGAAATTGAAATTATATTCATATATATATTTATATCTATGTAATTTCATCTCTGCAAATTACTTAAGATAATGCTACAAGGGATCGTTAGTTGGGGGCTAAAATAGTATTCTTTCTTTTATTTATTTTTGGCAGTACCGGGGATTGAACCCAGGGGCATTCTACCTCCGGGCTACATCCCCAGCCCTATTTTTAATTTTTTAAAATTTTATTTATTTATTTTTTGCGGTACTGGGGATTGAACCCAGGGACATTCTATCTCTGGGCTACACCCCCAGCCCTGTTTTTTATTCTTTCTTTTGAAACAGGGTCTCACTAATTTGCGGAGGGCATTACTAAGTAGCTGAGACTGGCCATGAACCCGGATCCTCTGGTCTCAGCCTCCCAAGTACTGGGATTACAAGCGTGCGCCACCACGCCTAGCTAGTATTCTTTCTAAGAGTAAGAACTATCTCAAGCTAGAGTGCTGCAGTAGAAGGATGGGGGATGGGGAGATCCCATGGACAGATGGTGGACAATAGGTGAGGGTCTGTCCCAGCATTTCAGCCCAGGTACCCAGCTGTGAGGCCTCTGTCATTTGGCTGGAGCAGCTCCATGGGCCTCTTCCACCTGGGTTTTCCAGAGATGTGCCTTTCCTTGTCTGCTCATATGCCAGTCAGCCCCAGGGAGTGGCTTAAGCGCAGCATATCAGGAATGGGTGTGGCTCCATCATTTTTGCCAGGACCCCCAAGAAAAGGTAATATGCTCCTTCAGTACTCCCTCTTTAGACTCCTCGGTGTTGCAGTTTTATTCTTTGGATATAGAGTTATTAATACAGAAAGAAATGATCTTTTTATAGAAAGCCTTCTCTCTGATTTAGGTAAAAGATTCTGTTATGAAGTAAAGTATCACTAACCCCAATTACTATTTTTTCACATTCAAACTTACTGCACCCACATTGGTATCTATATGCACTCCAGGTATTTTCTAAAGGAGGGTGTTTCCTGGTTACCTCTAGTTTTATTTATAAGTCATCTCATTATTTCACATGTGCTATTCCAGTATTGCAGAGTCAACACAAATAGAAAACAAAAAATAGCATTTTCTTGACAGTTTCTCACCCATACTGCCACCCATATCCCCCCACCCCACACTCCATCTCATGCCAAACAAACATCAAAACCTAAGCTCTGTGTCTTAAATAGACTTTATACATAATCAAAAGGGTTTCTATTCTGCAACAAAGTTAGTAACTTAAAACTAATTCAGTTTTAGTATTGTCATTCACAGAAAGCCTCATGGCCATTTCCTTGAGCCTGAATTCTAGCTTTTTCCCATTTTCTCTGTTTTGTGTTTCTCAATTATTTTTTACTAACTCCACCTATTCTAAAAAGATCCTCATTTTTTTTTTTTTGCAATACCAGGGATTGAACCCAGGGGCGTTCTACCTCCACGCTACACCCCCAGCCCTATTTTTTATACTTTATTTTGAAACCGGGTCTCACGAAGTTGCGGAGGGCCTCACTAAGTAGAGAGAGAGAGAGAGAGAGAGAGAGAGAGAGAGAGAGAGAGCTGAGGCTGGCCGCGAACCCGGATCCTCCGGTCTCCACCTCCCAAAGTACTGGGATTACAAGTGTGCGCCACCATGCCCGGCAAGATCCTCATTTTATTGTATGGTTTTCTCTACTCACTGCCCTCAAAGTCACCTCCAGGCATCTCTCTGCAAATTAAAGATCCATTAGTATACTCTGGAAAATATGGGCATCTTTCTTTCCCCCCCACTTATCTTTAAAGGGGGGAAGAAACAGTGCAGAAAACATATCCTCACTTGTATGAGATATGCACACCCATGTGTATAGCCCTCTCCCTCCATGGCTACACCCTGGACAAAACCATCTCACTCTGTTTTGATCCATGTAATACTCTGGAGGCTGGGGATGTAGCTTAGTGGTAGAGTGTTTGCCTATCATGCAGAGGCCCTGGGTTTGATCATCAGCACCAGAAAAATAAAAAAGTGGACATGTAACACACTTTGATTTGATTTTTCCTTTTTACATAGGACAGATATAAATCTAGAATTTTCTTAAATGCAGGTTGGATGTAGATTAAGTAGAAACAATAAGGCAGGCAAAATCATTTCTCAGTATAATTGTTCAGCCATACAGGTGTTCTGTCCTTCAGGGGCTCCATCTCATTTTTATCTTCTTATCTCAATATTGGTTTTATTCCTTAAGTCAATCCCATTAGCATAGAGTAGGTTTTATAGAACAGAGATTGTAGAATTGTTTGGTAACAAGCACTGCGTTCAGGTATGTTCAGAGGGTGTTTTTTTGTGACAGGCCTAAGCCAACTTGAATATATCTTGGAAGATCTCAATAGCCCCACTAATCAAAGAGTGTGATGATTAGCTACCAACCCCCTTCACCTCAACTGTACATGCCCTTGGTGCCAGGTTAAAATGAAAGCAAGTCTTAGACTGACTATGTCAACTCATGCAGATGCTTATTAGCAAGCACAGCCATATAATTTATTCTGCAAATGGAAGCAGCTCCAGCTCTGTCCTTTTTTAAGCTCCTAAAAACATCTTACAGGAAGGTTCACCTGAGGTAATGTGGCACTATTCCAGTGTCAGGATTTGGTGGCTTATTGGGAAACCAAGAGTCTGCTGATCTACTGGCTGGGTTCAGGATATTTGGAGCTGAGGCTGCTATGACAGGCTCATTACATTGTTTGTTTGTTTTTTTTTTGCGGTTCCGGGGATTGAACGCAGGGGCGTTCTACCTCCGCGCTACGCCCCCGGCCCTAATTTTTTTATACTTTATTTTGAAACCGGGTCTCACAAAGTTGTGGAGGGCCTCACTAAGGAGAGAGAGAGAGAGAGAGACAGGGAGAGAGAGAGAGAGAGAGCTGAGGCTGGCTGCAAACCCGGATCCTCCGGTCTCTGCCTCCCAAAGTACTGGGATTACAAGCGTGCGCCACCACGCCGGGCCATTACATTGTTATTCTATTTTCAGGTACATGTAGGGGTGTGCTCCCAGTCCACCCATTTTGGATACCTTTAACTTCTCCAATGGTAACCTGTTTCTAGCATATGTTACACTGATTAAGAAGTCACTAATTTCACCAATTAAAACCCTTTTCAACATTTACTGTCAAAGCCTCTGCTGTTAATCAGAGATAAGGAGAGCTGAAGGCTTGTAGTAACTGCTTTGATTAAATGGTGGCTGACCATCCCTGCAGTATGAATGTCCAATTATGGCAAGAAGTTAAATTGTGGTTCATACTAACAGTTATATATTATTATGTTGTAATCAAAGAGGAGTTGTGGGGAAGTATCTTTTGTTTCAAGATGTTTAAGATTGTGAATGTTCTTTCTAATCATGAGGCAGACCTCTACAGAGTGTCTTCTGGACTACAGAGACAAGTCAGATTTTCTTTCCTAATGGCACAAGATTATAAACAAATAGAGCACGCCATTGGAAATGGGCAGGAGTGGCAATAGTCTGGTTTAATGGAAATACATCTCGGAGTCGTCTCCGGTTTAATGGAAATACATCTCGGAGTCGTCGTGATGGGTTTAAGTTTAGAATTCTCTGAAGGGATACATGCTCACTTTCCTGGTATGTAAACTTAGCCCCCCCCCCCAAAAAAAACAAAAGAAATTCTAGAAAAATACAGGAAATACAGGTCCAGAAAACTCTATGTGGTTTTTTTTTTCAGTTTATCAAGGTTTTTATTTTTTTATTTTTTTTAACTTTTTATGTTCATTTATTGGTGCATTGTAAATTGTAATTATACATTTTGATATATTTCAGGGTATGAACATCATACATGCACACATTGTACATTTAGCCCTCCCTTCAATCCCACCCTATTCCTTCCCCCTACATACACAAACCTATAAGACTCAATCTCTATGTGGTTTTTTGCTTTTAATTTCTTTCAAATTCAGTGTGGTAAATATTATTCATGGTATGCAGACCAAAATAACAACTTGGAACTCTGACCACCATTAAGTCTGGATTTTTTCAGGTAATTTTGAATCTCAATTTAGAAAAGCTGATGGCTTGTACCATTAAGAAGACTAAAACAAATAAAAGGAGTAGACAATTAACCTTTCTCACCAACCTGAAAAATAAAATACGCACAGAAACTGTGGTTCTTAATTAGCCAAGGGCAACAGAAGAACATACGTATGAAAGAAAGTCCACTTGAAAATTGAGATTGCAAACACATCTGAATTTTTACATTGTTAAGGTTAGATGGCAAATTAATATCCCTAATTAGGATCTCAAATAACATTGATAAAAAATTCTTATGTCAGGTGCCTCTGGAGAAGCTGGATATGAGTTAATAATTTTGCTGATGCCTGTGTCCTAGAGAATAGAGTTTAAATTTTGGTGCACAGAATTTTGGAGGCAGGTTTGAAAGGGTGGGTTCCCATCAGTCACGGTGGACTGCTTATGCTTGCACTTCCTATGCTCTCTGGCCACCACATCTTGGAACACATTTCCCCTAGTCTACACTGTCTCTTTTCTTATCATCTTATTGCTCTTTCCCTGATCTCTCCAGTTTGAACTGTAGCATTTTTATTATGCTAAGCCTAGGATTTCTTCAATAGGGTAGTGGAAGAAGGGAGGAGACTTGCATTTGGATCTGGATCCAGTCTGGGTCTTGGTGTGGGTGCAGGAGGACAGATCCAGTAGCAAGTGCTGGGAAGTTGGTAAGTGTGGCCAGTTAAACATAATACTCAGTGAGGAGTGTAATTACAAGATAATAGTCCATGAGACAGGGATAGAGAGGATATAGCCCTTTTGCCATCAGCCCTGCCCTTCTATACCAAGGACAGCAGTCATTAATTGATCATGGCATCCTTTTCTTTAGAACCTGGGCATAGCCTTGGGCTTCTTTTCAACCATTACTCTAGGCAGCCAGTACACTTAAATGAGTTTATCTTTGTGGTCTAATTGAACAACCCAAAGAGCAGACAGAGCTGGGTGATAAGAAATCACAAAGCAGGTGCTATGGGGAGCAGTCAAGCAGGCTACAGCATTATTGGAGCAGGCTCTTCCCCACCAACCAAGCCACCATGGCCTGGTGGCTTCTTGGAGAGTGATGAGCAAGAGCAAAGCATGGAGATACAGCACTTGGTTGATAAAGTAATGAGCTGTGGGCAGGTTACCAAGACAGGGAGCAAGTTCTAGAACTGGGCTATCAAGTGGACACGGGGGGTCAAGAAGAAAGAAAAGCCATCTTATCAGGACTGGGGAGGAAAGTTGAAGCAGGGTCAATTGCAAGGACAGCTTGAGGCTATTCTCTAGAGTAATGGGCCAGAAAAGGAAAGCAGTCTTCACTGGGTACCAGCCATGTGCCAAGGACTGTTATCTAATTTCAGAGGCAGCTTCTATCATCCCTTCTGCCTAAGAGTAGTTTATTCCCAGCCTGAATCCAGGCCAAGCAGAGGCCAGAGCCATCATCTGCCACCAACGCTCTCACTGCTTGTCTTTTTAAATCCCCAACCAGATTTCAAAGTCTTGAGGGGAGACACGGGGCCTACTCTGCTGCTGCTTTGTGTGCTCCTCCGGTTTTGCTTAACTTAGGGACTTGATAGGCATTTGTTAATTGATTTCTGTGCCCTGGTGCGTGCAGCATCTGCTTTAGAAGAAATCTACTTTAGAGGATTGTGTCTCAAAGCTAATCTCTGAAAGACCAAATCCCGACTGTCCTTGTGATGTGATCTTGCACAGTCCTCAGGTAAACTGATAACAACAGGAAGAAGTAAAGCTGCGATATTATGTCCCAAGTGATTGGACAGAATTCACTCACTGGGATGCTCTTCATCCTGGACCTTTGTCTAAAGGAGTCTGGGCTGAAAACTAGGAAAACTGTGAAAGGAAACACTTGCAGAATTTTTTTTTTTTTTTTTTTTTTGCGGTATCAGGGATTGAACCCAGGGGCTTTCTACCTCTGTGCTACACACCCGGCCCTATTTTTTATACTTTATTTTGAAACCGGGTCTCATGAAGTTGTGGAGGGCCTCACTAAGTAGAGAGAGAGAGAGAGACAGGGAGAAAGAGAGAGAGAGAGCTGAGGCTGGCCGCGAACCCGAATCCTCCGGTCTCCGCCTCCCAAAGTACTGGGATTACAAGCGTGCGCCACCACGCCCGGCTCACTTGCAGAATTCTTACAACTTCAAGATGGGACTTAAGGACTCCTGGGGTATGTCCCCACACTATCTCTTAGCCTCAATGCACCTTTCATGTTTGCATTAAGTCCATGAGGGTGTATATCACCCTCATGGTATAGTCAGCATATGGAAGCTTAGAATTAGGCCAATACCAGTCTTTCCTTTGTTTTGCAAAATAGAGGTGATGATACTCTTTCTAAGGGATGTTAGGTTAAGCTTGGAATTGCAAAATAATTTGAGAGGAAGCTTGTGTCCAAATTAAAAATATTAGCCCCTCAAAATAGACTCAGTCATTATTTCTTAACAGAGGTCACTTGCCTTCAGATGGATGCTGAGACACGCAAGTGCAATAACATGGGCTTTGGAGTTCAATGGTACTTTTGTTCTGTCACTTACTCATTTGGTCAATGTAATAAAACTCTCTGATTCTTTGTTTCTTCATCCATAAAATGAGAATAACAGTGCCTACATACACAGTTTTTAAAAAGATTTAAGAGAGTTCTCATTAATTGCATAGCATGTATTAGATGCCCAATAAAACATGGTTGTTATTACCAACTTTTTGAATGATTTTTGGAAAGCAGGAGATGGACCTATTTTTATCCACTTTTATTCTTTCCCAGACTTTCTTTACCCAAAAACCCAACCTATCAACAAACAGAATACAAAATATTATCATGCATGACTTTTTTTTAATCTTTACTGAATGTGGAAGTATTTATCATTTATTATTTATCACTAAGATAATATATACCATAGCATAAGTGAAAATACAAACATTAACACACATGCTTTTAGAAGTTCAAACATTTTACTCAAGTCATTAGGATTTTCATGATAGGTAAGGGCAAGACAAATCTTTTATCTATAATTGCTCTTGAAAGAAGCAAACCCATGTCTTAGAAGACACAGAATTCCAAAATGCAAATACTGAGGATGCCCCCCCATCCCTGTCATGTCCTTTAATGCTTTGAGTACTTGTTTTCATTCTCAGTCACCTTCCAATCCTAAGTGATATTCTTATGTAGGAGATGTCTCTCGTGTCTCTTACACAACCATGACAAGAGTGAAATTTGCTAAGGCAATTCTAGCCTAATAGCATCTTGACACCACATTTTAACTTTAGGAAAAAAAGGGAGCCTACTATATCATATGCATGTGTGTGTGGCCCCAGTTACTATAGAACTGTTTAATTTTCTGCAAAAATATTTTTATAAGCTCAGTTCCAGTTACTATAATCATGATAATAATTTTTCACACCCTGGCACCTATTGAATTAGCAACCAAGTTCTTTGCTTGAGTCATTATTCAAATGGATTCCATCTGCATTCAAATTAATCTCAAGATCATAGAAATTAACAATGGGAAAGGCACATTAAATCATCTAGTCCATTTCTTTGCTTGGGGGAATTGATCTTTACATCATAATCTCTAGTGCTTTGTCCAGTGGATTTTAAATGTCTTGAATAAGTGTTATTCTGATTCTTGTGTGTGTGTGTGTGGGGGGGGGAGGGTCATCTCATTAGATTCCAGGAGAAATTCTTTTCACAGTCTACTAGAATATATGAGGGTTTTCTGATGTGTACAATTGGCCAGTGCTCAGAGCCTCCAGAAACCAGGGAGTGCATGTGTATGTGTGTGTGTGTGTGTGTGTGTGTGTGTGTGTGTGCACGTGTGTGCCTGTGTTTGTGTATTTGTGTGCATTGAAGGGGGTTGGGTGAGTTTTTGTGGGAGGGAGAGAAAGACAGGGAAACTAAAAAGATTGGTATATTCGATTATATTTGGGATTTGACTATTGTTTGATTTCATTTTGTAACACCCTGAGTAGCTTGGGTAATAGATGTATGGAAGTAGTCATAGTCACAAAGCCAAGAAAAGGGCACTGAAAATGTGGATGCCAATTTGAGTCATAATTATGTAATTTTTATTTTTTTATTTTTTTATTTTTTTGCGGTACCGGGGATTGAACGCAGGGGCGTTCTACCTCTGTGCTACGCCCCCGGCCCTATTTTTTATACTTTATTTTGAAACCGGGTCTCACGAAGTTGCAGAGGGCCTCACTAAGGAGAGAGAGAGAGACAGGGAGAGACAGAGTGAGAGAGCTGAGGCTGGCTGTGAACCCGGATCCTCTGGTCTCCGCCTCCCAAAGTACTGGGATTATAAGCGTGAGCCACCACGCCCGGCTATAATTATGTAATTTTTATGAGGTCAAAAATCTAGAAGCCAACTGAAAATCCCTCAGCTTAAGGTTATTTTTTATTATTCTTACATATGGATAGTTTAAGTTGGAAATCTAAAGTAGAAAGTCAGAGTCTAGAGATTCTAATGTTATTTTTCTTTCTTTATAATTGAGTTGCTATGTTCCAATTAGATGTATAGATAGACTAGGCATCTATATGCACAGGAAGCTCAAGAAACAAAACATCACTAGAATAGTGAACCCTTCCTTGAGTTTTGTTTTAACTCATGTTATTAGTTTTTTATTTATAAAATGAGATAAACAGAAGGCCTGAATCAAACACTTTATAAATGTTAGGTTACAGCAAAAATAAAACAAATTGCATGATTAATAAGATACTCATTACTCTAATTAAACAAGTTTAACCTATTATACCTCATTACCCTATATATAGAGCACTAGAAAAACCTATAAATGTTTATAGGACACCTATAAAATCGCTCAATTTAAATTTCTATAGGTGTCCTATATATAGGACAATGGAACATATTGGGTTAATATAAGATATAGAGAAGGGGTTGGTTCCCCAGAACTGACGTGAAGAGCATGTCAGTTTTCTTCTTTCAGATTCTTGTGGAATATAAGGATCATAAAGGGCCTTAAATTAATTCACCCTCTGTTGTGCTGCTTTGAATTCCCATGTTAACATCCAGGACTAGTATTTATTCAACACCTGCTTGAATACTTTCTGTGGTTAAAAAAAAAGATTAGCACTCAAGTCTTCAGAAACAACAGGTTGAAGGTTCTTATTTCCCCTGAGACCCAGCTCTACCTCCTCAACACATCCACCTGAGGCTCCTACACCTACCATACAGAAGTAATCTAATCTCTCTTTCTTTCTCCTCCCGCCCCAGTTCTGGGGATTGAATGCAGGGGCATTCTACCTCCAAGTTACACCCCATCCCTGGCCCTTTTTAATTTTCATTTTTTTTTTTTTGCGGTACCGGGGATTGAACCCAGGGGCGTTCTACTTCCGCGCTACACCCCCGGCCCTATTTTTTATACTTTATTTTGAAACCGGGTCTCACGAAGTTGCGGAGGGCCTCACTAAGTAGAGAGAGAGAGAGAGACAGGGAGAGAGAGAGAGAGAGACAGCTGAGGCTGGCTGCGAACCCGAATCCTCCGGTCTCCGCCTCCCAAAGTACTGGGATTACAAGCCTGCACCACCACGCCCGGCTTAATTTTCATTTTGAAACAGGGTCTTGTTAAGTTTCTGAGGCTGGCCTTGAACCTGCAATCTTCCTGTCTCAGCCTCCCAAGTACTGGGATCACAGGTGTGCACCACTGCGCCTGGGTAATCTAATCACTTAATAATAGCTCCTCACACATTCAAATGTACCTGTCATTGCTCCTTGCCTCTACCCTCCAAGCGCTCCTACCCCACTCTCTTCAGCTAACTCATTCCTTCCCATGTGGCTTTGCTCCCTCTGCTTGGTGTGTGCATGACTGACCACCCTAAGTGGCAGCTTCAGGCAGGCAAGTGCATTCATCACAGTCTTCAAGCAGTAGACTCCTTCCGTGCTGGGGCAGAGCAGGGACTTGCTATATATTTGTTAAATGAATGAGCATATTTTGGCCAATCCCACAGGGTGTTTATCTAGCATTATAATCCTCAGTCTATAAAAACATATTTGCACACCTCCCCTATCATTTTCTCTCCATCTCAGCCCTCATTACCTGAAAAGGTGCAGACCACCTGCTCTTCCAAATCATCCAGTCTCTCATGAAGAAAGCCATCCTTTCCGATAGGTCAAAAGCACAGCAAGGATATTTCAAGCCTTGCTCTCTTCCCCTTATTCTTCCCAAACAGGGAACCAGTTTGCATTTTACACATACAGAACTCTCCACTTCCAGCTAAAGTGTAAGGAGCCTGCTCTGTGTACAAACTATAGAGCCCTCCTATAAACTCTGAGAGGACTTGGCATAGATTTTACAGTAGTGACATGATGGTATCACCCAGGCTGGGGCTCATATATGGGAAGTTCATATGCAAAGTAGGAACATGTACCCCCTCTGGTGGGCCCCTAGAAAAGTCCTTCCTGTCCTTTAGAGGGCCCTCTCCATTCTCTACCAGGCACCCTTGTGGGCTCATCCTCTTAGATAAGCCAGGAAGTCAGATGACTGATAACAGACAGGCACTTGGAAATAGACAAGTTTTTGGAAATGATTGTTGGTTAAAAGATGATGTTAATAAGCCGTGTGTGGTGGTGCATGCTTGCAATCCCAGTACTTGGGAGGCTGAGACAGGAGGATCGCAGGTTTGCAGCCAGCCTTAGTTACTTAGTGAAGCCCTCCACAACTTAGTGAGACCCTGTTTCAAAATAAAGAATAAAAAATAGGGCTGGGGGTGTAGCTCAGAGGTAGAATGCCCCTGGGTTCAATCCCCCCCCAAAGATGATGTTATGAGAAGAAGAAAAAAAAACATAACCAAATATTAATAAGCTACCTCAAGGGGAATGAGCCAAATGAATTTGTTTAAATTTGGTCCTGTTAACCAAGGCCACTTTGCTCAGATATATACAGTTTCACATAGAAAAATATTACCAAAGCCATTGAGGGTGAGGAAGGTAGTGATTTGACACTGGACCAGCCGTGGTTCCTGATGCTCTGGAGTCCACCCACTTCCCTTCCCTTGCCTCGCCAGTTAACTGGTGCCCTACAGACAGAAGACAGAGGCCCACACAGCAGGTTACCTGCTGCCCGATGTTCCCAACTCTCAAGCACAGATACTTGGTGATGAAAAGCTGAGCTCACAAAGAAGTGAAGAGTGCTGGAGGAGGGTATTAACACATCCCTCCTAGGGAGGCCAAATGTTATGTCTTCTAGCTACTGCAGTGACTGCAGGGAATGAGATGTTAATTTATGCACAGTGCCATCAGGAGCCTGGAAAGCCAGTTCTATAATCTGTCTGATGCTCATAGCTGCCTCTTTGTAACCTATTGACCCTGGCAGGTGCAAACTCCAACACTGCAGTGGTCACTACGGGATCAGCTGACCAGGCTCCGTCTCCTTACTTTCTTTTTTTTAATCCCCCTCCCCACTATCTTCCTCCTTCCCCTGTGCAAGTCCCAGGTGCTCTGGTGGTAGGACAATAAGGAAAACTTTGCATCTACACAGAACAATTGGAGAAAAACTGAAAATATTTTTTGTAACCTGCAGGGAAACAATGATGTGTGTGAAAGTAAAACAGGTTTATTTCATGTGGTTTTGACAAGGCCATTTGGAACCGTGGAAAATAGCACCCAGCTTTGCAACACTGGAAGGTCAACCTTGCAGTGTGTTTATGATTATTTTTTCCCCCAGAAAAGACTACTGTCTTTTTTTTTTTTTGGAAGGGAAATGGAAAGGAGGTAACGAAACCATTAGCAAGAAAACCAGATTTCACCCCCTAGCAACATGAATAATTGGAAGTTCGTAAATGGAAATCGGCATGGTTACAGATGACATAACATTTGTTGATGTAAAATGGGATGTCCCCAGAGGCATAGATGGATTTAATTGCTCTGATCCCAGAGCCTTTACCAACCCAGAAATAAACTATATTTTGTAGTGTTTCTGTGCAGGTGCCCTGGATGGCAACAGAGATTCATTTAATAAAGTTATCTTTCTAGATGGAGCCAGGAGGCTCATAGTGGTGCTGTGCACTGCATTGCAAGTGTCGTATGCCAGAGGTAATTTCCATTTGCTTTGCTGCCACATGTAGGACACCCTGTAGGATTTAGCCATGTGCTTGACCTTCATGAAATTCTCTCTTCACTTTTCTGATTCATTTCCTCGTTTCTGCAGTGTTCTCACTCAGAGGTGCTGGGAGGCAAGATGACATGAGTGGAGTTTACAGAGGACGGGAGGTGATTTTGTCTGGTATGTGGAAAGGTCAGATTGAGCAAGGGGGCCCTTCAGATGGACTTCTTATGCCGTTGGCTCCTGTCACTCTGTAAGAGCTGGGAAATCAGTTATGGCTCTGACCCATGGAGAAGAGGTGTGTACCCTCATTTCTGAGGTTCTAGAATCTGTTATAGAACCAATCTATAATTGGTTCTTGATGTTAACCTGCCTTGGTTTACCAATTAGTTATAGAATCACAGATGGGAAGAAAAAAATCAACTGAGGCCATGTCTGTAAGGGGTTCAAATTCATATCCACTCATTTCTAAGTCTCTAATAGACCACACCCCAGCAGAAATCATCTTTAAGTATCCTGAATCCATCTTAAAGTATACTTATTCTCAGTAAGGATTTTTCGCAACTTTCTGGTTATTGCAGCAAACTCGTGCCTGTGTTGTTTGCGGCTTCACCCTGGCATAGGCTTCAGCTATGACTGGTCCATTTCTGAGGCCTGGATAACATGCATTTCACTTTCTCCTCCTTCCTTCGCCTCATCCTAAATCTCCCTATATTGGCTCTTGTATCTCACTGCAGATCTCTGTGCCCTGGACTTTCCTCCTGGTCTTTTTGCTACTCTGGACTCCACTGCTTGCTTTATGCAGACAATTGATGGTTTATCCCTTCATTCAGCACTCCAGAACAGTTAGAAATATTGGTTGTTGCTGGGTGTGGTGGCACATGCCTATAATCCTAATACTTGGGAGGCTGAGACAGGAGGATCACAAATTTGAGGCTACCCTCAGCAACTTAGCAAGGCCCTCAGCAACTCAGTGAGACCCTGTTTCAAAATAAAATGTAAAATTGGGCTGGGGGTATAGCTCCTCAGAGGTAGACCACCCTTGGGTTCAATCTATAGTACTGAAAAAGAGAGAGAGAAAGAGAGAGAGAGAGAGAGAGAGAGAGAGAAATGTTGGTTGTTTAAGCAGCCTAGTCTGTGGTATTCTTGTGGTAGCAGCCGAAAGTAGCTAGAGCATTTATTGCCCAAGGCCATTAATGATGGGCTGGAACTCAGATTTTTTTTCCCCATTGCAACAACAAGTTTCTGTGACTCTGTGTTGTCGTTGTTAGGAAACTCTGTGGGATATCCACATTAAATTTCAGACATATGGCCTTTTAATACTATAAAAGTATTAAAGCCCACCAAGTAATTAGTGCAATTGATCTTGTGACATGGTGCTCATTTCAGGGGGAAATTAAATCTGCAGTCAGAGACAAATGATATTTTAGGACCTGGGTGGTCTCTTCAGGCCCCGAAGCATAATAGTCTGTGGACTTGAGTGAAAGAATCACTAGAATGAACCAAGAAAAAGAGTGAGAAAGCTTTCAGAAGTGAGAAAAGTGGCCTTGATGGTTTTCAACTCATCGGGCAGCCGCATGTACCTGTTCCCAGAGGAGACTTTTCTAAGCGACAGGCTTTTCACCATGAGGTATCTAGATGAATCAATGTCCTATGTGTGAATGATCTAGATATATTCCCTGGCTCCTCCCTGAAAGAATGATTGGAACAGATACACCATTTGAACACACTTGCTGCTAAGAAGTGTTTAAAAATAACTGCAACACCCACCAGCTTTTATTTACTTTCAAACAGAACTATTTTCTGCAATTAACAGAGTATATTGATATAGAGAAAAAGTAAGGCTTAAAATGTCCTGTTTTTCAAATAAATAGCCCCATTTCTGTAGTGCTTTATGATTTATGATTACTCTTATATGATCTCATTTGAACCAAACAACAATTTTGCCAAGGAGAAGGGCAGGTGTTCTCCCTGCTTTCATGATAGGGGATGAAACCCACAGAGAGTGATGAGGGATGCCAACTCAAACCCCATCTATTATGAGATAATGGGCAACTGGCGACAATTGGAGAGACTGTCTGGTCTGAAAGTGTTCAAGTCGAAAAATGGAAAAGACCCTGAGGTGGCCTATGAAAACATGTCTGTGGGGCTAATGTGGCCTGTCTTTTATTTATAATGGTTTATAAAGTCATAAATTTGTAACTGGAAGAGTTAGCCCTAGATTCTGGATCTCTCTCTCTCTGGATTCAGTGCACTTTCTACAATATCTTATCACCTCATACTTATGTTAGGTCCCTTGTGTATCTACAGATAATAATAATAGCTAATATTTATGGAGCATTTTACAATTGCCACCCCGCTCACCCACTTCCATTCATTCAAGTCTCACAATAACCCTGCGAGGTGGGTACCATGTTGTGCCCATATTGCAGGAGGGCAATGAAGCCCCAAGAGGGGAAATGATCTTTCCACCACTGTGTCACGGTGCTCAGAAGTGGAGGAGCCAGCCTTGGAAGGCAGGCAGGCTGCCTGGCTCTAGAATGTATGACATAATACTTTTAATCACTGCATAGTATTAGAACACTAAGTCATTCTTTGAAAACAAACAAGAGTCTTGTCAATGTGAGTCACAGGTGCAATGTTCTTTTAATCAGTATATTGTTTGGAGATCACTTTATGATCTTAAAGACAAAGACTGAACTGAGCACCCTTCTCAGGCATCAGCAAGGCTGGCATCTGGAATTCAGGCCAGCAGGAGAAACCCGAAGGTATCGGGGATGGAAGGAGCAGTGACAGTCCTGAGGGGGGCGTGCTCCTCTCCGGTAGAAGTGAAGAGGTATAATGGATATGTCCTAAAATTAATTTGCATATTTTTCATATCTTCCCCTCATGCTCAAATTTTCCACTTTGCTTTTTAAATAAACATTTTAAAGGTGCTTTCTCTGCTTATTAGCTTTAAGACTTTGGGGAATGGGTCTAACCTCCCTGCACACCCATTTCTTCATCTGTAATAACAGACCTACATTAGCAATAATGTAAAGAATAAATGAAGGCCAAGTGTGGTGGCGCACGCTTGTAATCCCAGTACTTGGGAGGCAGAGACTGGAGGATCTGGGTTCGCAGCCAGCCTCAGCTACTTGGGAGGCCCTCCGCAACTTCGTGAGACCTGGTTTCAAAATAAAGAATAATAAAAAACTAGGGCTGGGGGTGTAGCTCGGAGGTAGAATGCCCCTGGGTTCAATCCCCCAGTACCGCAAAAAAAAAAAAAAAAGGAATAAGTGAGTGTATATAAAACACTCAGCGCAGTTCCTGGAATCTTCATTATAAACATTCAATAAGTGTTAGCTATTATCATTATTATTTCTAAGAATTATGGTAAAATCTTATGATTGGTATAGGCCATCATGGCTCAAGTTAGAGACACATAAGCTAATCACTTGGGTTAGTGATTTATTTTGCTCCATCTTAAAAATATAAACAAAAGATTTATTGTGTCTCACTGGACCCGAGGCTCTCTGCTCGGGGTTTACATACCTGTGACTGTTTGATCCTAGCGTCAAGCCTATGGCATAGCTCGGGCAGAAACGATGATTATTCCCATTTGGTATATGTAAAAATTGAGGCTTAGGGAGAAGAAGTGATGCTTAAAGTCACTAAGCTCAATAAAGGAAAATCAGGACTACAGTGCAGGCTTTCTGACTTGAAGCCCTCCAGGGCTGTCCCTGCCGTGCACCCTCCTGCTCTGCCTGACCTGCTTCTGTCCTCCTCTGCTGATTTCCATGCCTTCCCTGATTCTAGCTGAACTTAATGGCAACCCCAATTCCTTTGCTTGCAGCCTTCATCTCTACTTTTGCTTTCCTCACTGTACAAAAAAAATTTACTTTTTAAACATTTTTTTCATTTAAAATTTTCTGCCATCTTGCAATTCCCCAAATCAACAAATTCAGTGTTCTGTATCCTATATCCCATTAAAGAACTGAATGGTAGTCATATTGAACACTCTTCAGGGCTTATGCTGAGTCACTGGGAGACTATCATACTCAAAAGAAGATAAATCCAGAGCTGGTGCCTATACAATCTATAAGAAAGACTCTGAGCACCATGGTACCTATGTATGTGTTTCAATTAACTAACAAAAATCTGCCAAGTTATGCAGATGATTGTAGCAAAAGAGTCGATGGGGTAATTTTTCTCTATAAAACTAAAACTTTGCTCTATTTGGTTTTATAAAACCTAGTTTCATTTGGTCTTTGATCTGGGTTTAATCTCATCCTTGCCTTTCCCCACTCTGGGGGACTGCTCACTCCACTGGGATACCCATTGTTTGGTCTTTCTGACAGTCCACTTGAAGGGACCCTGTGGAGCCCTGCAGGCCCAGGAGCAGCCAAGGCTTGTGGCACCAGGCCGGTGCTGTGTGCTGTGCACTTACACTGGCTGCAGAACTGCAGCAGCGTAAAGGGAATTTCATGTCAATTGGGTTCAGGGTAAAATGGGTTTAACCTTCTCACATCCTCTCGCCACAGGCTGAAATCAGAATTATTTAATAATCTGGGCAGTTCCTAATCTTTAAAATGGTGGTGGTGGGCAGGTGCTAAGGATCAGAAACACAGGTGGATCATTCATATATATCCATTCATCAAATCAAGTTGGTCTGTGAGTTTCTCTCTAGAATGTAAGCTCCCAATACCCGCCCCTTTCTATGATCATTTTCTGCTGAATGGATGGATGAATGAATGACTGAGTGGAGGAAAAACATTAGGCTAGGGAGCATGCAAGAAGAGGGAGACTTACTTGCTCAGACAAGGCTCTGGGAAGAAGAGGTATGTAAGAGACTAGATGGATGAGTAGGTGTTGGTTTTAAAGTAAAGACTGTTTGTTTGAGGATCTGAATCTAATGGTGCAGTATTCTCCAGAGCATTCATCATAAGAGTATGCAAGGCGGCAGACATGGACACAGCCAAGCACAGAAGGAGATTCGCAGATAACAAATACTGGCAATGTGAGAATATTGCTGGACATGGGGAAAGGGATAGTTTGATGTATTTATTGTTTATTTCACAAAGACTAGTACTTCATCCTCATAACATGCTCTATCTTACAGATGGGCAACAGAGATACAAAGGAGTTAAACAACCAAGGCCACCTGGTTCATGATAGAGCCAGGATCCAAACCCAGGTAGCCCAGTTGCGGGGCCATGTTCTTAACCCCTTCCCCAGGCTAACTCTTGTTGATGAGCGAAAGAGATGGTTAAAGACTTGGGTTTTCAAGGCAGGGAAGGCACAGGTACACCTGGACCATCTTTATACCATGGCACAGAAACATGCTTTGCATTGTGATAATGCAATAACCTTCATTTCTCTTGCATCAGATAAAGAGAAAACGGTTCTTCATCACCTTTGAAGGCTGTTGCTAGTGTGTGGGAAAGGGAGGAATGAGTAGAGAGAGGAGACTGGGTATGTAACTTGGGGTGGGTCTAGTTTAGCACTTGGAGAATTCTGTCAGCACTCTGTCCATTTCCAGGGGGCGAATGCTACCAAGGCCTGGGCCTGTGTGCCCAGAGCTGTCCTTTACCAAGGTCAGGCTGTTACTTTTGCTCTCCATAGCTTCAGACACAATTAGAATCCCCAATAATTCCTGAAATGGTGGTGGGCAGAGGGAGAATCTGGCAAAGAGATAACTGAGGTTTCCTTCCCCACATTACCTAGATGACACCTTGATGGACATATTTAAAAAGTTTCAATAGTTATAATTGTAATTATTTTTTTTTTGTGGTTCTGGGGATTGAACCCAGGAGTGTTATACCACTGAGCTACACCCCTATCCCTATTTTATTTTGAAACAGGGTCTCACTAAGTTGCTGAGGGCCTCGCTAAGTTGCTGAGGCTGCCCTTGAATTTATGATCCTCCTGCCTCAACCTCCCAAAAACCGGGATTATAGGTGTGCACCACCATGCCTGGCTCATAATTGTAACTATTATAAAAAGTATATATACATCCTGTGCATTAGGGTGTTTCCCTCTTCCCTCTTCCCATCCCCCTCAGTTGTTTTTCTTTGCTCATCTGAGGTTTTCTCCATCTTTGTCTGGAGTCCCTCCTATGCCCTATTCTTCCTAGCTTCTGCATATTAGGGAGAACAGGGAAGGGGAGGGAATGGGGGTGGGAATTGGGGGAGAGCTATGTGTGCATGTATACTTCTATCACCCTGAAATCCATCATGTTGTATGATTACAGTGTACCAATTAAAAATAAATAAATAATTTTTTAAAAAGAGTTTGTCTCTTTCTTACATTTCTGGGATGATATTAAGACAATGTTTTTGCTTAGATTAAAAAAACCTAACCACTGACTTTTCTTGTATACATTCCCCATGAAGCTCCTCTGTTGAGCGGCATTTGTCAGTGAACTTAATGCCGTGCTGGGGTCAGAGGGGATTCTGTAAGAGGCCAGTGTGGATAAGACTCACAATATGAGCCAGTTGATGGAGCACTGGTAATTCAGATTTGCTAGGCCGGATGGATAGAATGACTTTTGGTGAAAACAGCATGCAGCTATCGTTTCCAATAGATTTTGTTTCTAACCTGTATTTAGTGAGGAGTCCCCATAGCCAAGTGTATATTGGCTTCTGGACCCAGGAGCTCAAGCTCATTTTTCTCTCCCTAAAAGCACTATCGTTTCCAGAGGGCAATGCATGTTAGAAACCTGTTCCTGGAGTTGCTTTGTCAGGAAAGGGAGATATAGTAAGAGGCTGTCGGGAACAAACAAAGACATCCTTGACAAGGGCGATTTATCTTGCTACCTGCAACATGCCCTTTGGTTTGATAGCTGCATGGGCTGGCTGGGATTATTTATCTTGAGCTCACACTGATATATGGAAGTGTGCGCCTGGCAGGCTTCCTTCCTTCCTTCCCTGCCTGGCCAGTCTCCGTTCACTCTTCCATATCAGAGGGCTGTCAGCCAGCGCTGTCCTGGGGAATTAGAGGGGAGGGCAAGTGGCTCGAGTATCGTAGGAGAAATGATCTTCTTTGCAAGCAGGACTTTATCTAATTTCTTTTTTCCTGTCAGTTAAGCTGGAGGAAGTCAGAGATACCTAGGAGCATATCTGGCAAGTACGAGGAATGTCGTAGTGTACTTCTATCAGCGATCTCCTTTGTCTCTCATCCTTTGCCTTCTTTGAGAAAGCCTTGCTCTCTGCTTCCTTCTGCTGCCCGGGGTTCCAGGTGATACTAACATGTGACAGCTGCAGGAGGACATTGGGCAGCAGGTCTCCTACCTTTGAGTGTTAAGAAAAATGCTTCTCTCTCTGTTGAGAATCTTGTCTCCTCCTCACCCCTGACTTCCCCTGGCCAGCTCCTGCTGATTAGTTATGTATTCAGCTCAGGCATGACCTTTTCTCAATATCCTGTGCCTGGTTTTCCATCTCAGACTGTGCAAAGTTTTTCAGGGCAAAGGAAAGCTGGAGAAAGAGTTATTGTTTAGGAGGTTCCTGGGCACTAACTCTGATATCTTTCCCTAGTGTACACACACACACACACCCACACCACCTACCCTTGTGTGCTGCCCCAAAAGTGGATGTAGCTATATCCTTGCTGGTTTAGTTTACATATCAGGTAAGCCCAGTATTTGTAAATGGAATCAGGCTGGCAAGAAATAGATGTCGTTCTCAAAAGACTTTAGCTGGGGAGAATTTAATGAAGGGACTATTTTCAGTAGTGTGGGTGAGTTAAAGAACTAGTAAGGGGTAAAATACCCAGGGACAAGTGACACGCAGGAATGGTCAAGGCACAGGAACGAGCTAGTAACACCTTGTGAGAGATGGAGTGGGGAACCCACCCCTCTATTCTCCTGCTGCCATCCCTCCCCACAGCTGCAGCCAACCAGAAGCTCCTTGAGGACCCCTTAGAGGTCACGCCTCTGGGATACAGAGCAAGGCAGGGAGAATTCAGGGCCTGCTGCAGTAAGGCAAGGCTGGCAGTAGAGAGGGGCTACTGGTTGTTTCTATTTGCCCCTCACTACAGCCACCAACAGATCCTTTTCCAAAATAGTGTTTCTAAATAATAATAATGATAAAAAACACAACACACACATTATGTACATATGTGAGAATACCAATGCCAATCTTAATACCTTGTATGGAGAAGAGGGGGAATGGGGAGGGACCCTAGGGGGGGACCCACCAAGTGCTGTATGCATGTATGTCACTATCACTATGAACTACATTAGGATGTGAGACTATAATGCACCAATAAAAGTATAAAAATAAAATAAAAATGAATAAAAACACAGGATTACAAAGGAAACTGATTAGGTTGAAATGCAGTTATCAAGATACTAAAAATACAAAATTGTGAGGTATAGGTATATTAATTAATTGTGTTAACACATGAAAATGCCAAATCTAGTGGTAGATCTAACATTGACCAAACTTTCTATAATGACTTGTGTAAATGGTATTTCAAAATACCTGTAACAGTTGAAATGTGTAGAAAATATCTATCATCTATCTATCTATCTATCTATCTATCAATCATCTATCTGTTTTTTGATACTGGGGATTGAACACGGGGCATTCTACCTCTGAGCTATACCCTTAACCCTTTTTAAATTTTTAAAAAAAAATTTGAAACAGCGTCTTGCTAAATTGCTGAGGGTCTCACTAAGTTCCTGAGGCTGGCCTCAAATCTGTGATCCACCTGTCTCCACCTCCCAAGTGCTGGGACTATAGGCATATGTCACCAAGCCCAGCCATCTGTGATATTTCTATTGGTGATTAGTCTTAGGCACATCTACTACTACTAAGCTTTGCAACTTATATTTATAATCGAAGAAAACAACTGAAATTTACTTTCAGTTATAGTTTAGTAGGTAAAGATATAATTTCCCCCATCTAATTTTGTGGACCCCTGAATTCTATCCAAGGTCTCCTTTGGGGTTTGAGAAGCCTAGATTAAAAATGCTTGCCCTAAATGTAAGTGCAGGGATTGCTATATTCTAGGGTAGTGATGACATAAGCCTGGGCTCGAAGGGGCCGCAGGTTAGCCTGAATCCAGCTTCTTAACAGGGGCAGGATCCCCCAGACCTGGAAAATCCTGGCTAAGAATGAAGCATTTTCCCAACCTTCCGGCAGCCCTGTATTTCTGTTAAGTACTATATCCTTGCTATACTGGAATATAAACCTCATGAGGACATGAATTAAAAAAATATTATTAAAGTTTTAGACACACATGTGTGCACATACACACACACACACACAAATGCATATATCCTAAGTGTGTGGATTGATACGTTTTTATGAACTGAATGAACACCTTGATGTAAGCTGAACCCAGATCATTATCAATCTCCTGAGAGCCTCCCTTGGGTCCCCTTCCTGACACCCCATCTTCCCCAAGGGTAACTGCTATGCTGATTTCTAACAACATAAAGAAGTTTTTGCCTGTTCTTGTTCTTTAAAGAAATAGAATAGTGCAGTATATAGTACTTTGTGTCTGCCTGCTTCTTTCAACATTATGTCCATGAGATTCATCCACTTCGTTCCAAGAGGTAGTAGATTATTTATTCTCATTGCTGTATAGCATCCTATTGTATGAACATACCATACTTTATCTACTCTACTGTTAATGGAGATTTGGGTTGTTTTGAGTTTTGGCTATTATGGGCAATATTTGTTATAAACATTCTAATATGTGCCTTTATATTGAAATATTTTGGGTGACTATGTACTTCGGAGTGGAATTGCAAGTTTATAGGGTCTGAGTACGTGCAACCTCAGGAGATATTGCCAGTTTTCCGAAGCGATTGTACTGATTTATACTTCCAGTTGTTTCAAGTCCTCACCAGCACATAGCATTTTCTATCTTTTTAATTTTGGCCACTCTGATGGCTGTGTAGTGGTAGCTCCTTGTGGTTTTAATTTTCCTGATGACTAAAGAAATTGAACATCTTTTCACCTGGGTATTGGCCACTTGGATGACCTCTTGTGTTAGATGCCTGTGGAAGTCTGTTGCCCATTTTTCTAATGTCTGTCTTTAGATACCCTGGGAAAATGATCTGATCACTCTCATTTTCCTCATTTGTTAACTTAGGATATTCATAGGGTTGTCATGAGGATTAAGAGAGATAAACATATACAACATATAGCCTAATGCTAGTGCCTGACCCAGAGTAAGTGGTCAATAATCGTGGCAATTATTATTTAATCCTTAATGCAGTGCATATTGTGGATACTCCATCTTTGTCGACTGACTGAATTTTACAAATATCACTGTAACAGCATTGTAATGAGGTTCTGTTAATATTAGCTATGTCTCTGTGAAAAGCCCATTGGCTTGGGGATGGAATTAAAACTTATGTATTTTATTATCTTGCTTTTTTTGTACTATGTGAATATATTTCCTATTCAAACATACATACAATGGAACTCCAAAAATAATAGCAGGAATGGAAAAGGAAGTCATCTGGCATTAAGTTGAATTGTGAGCCATTTTACTTGTACTGCCATGTACTCCAGGGACGTATATAGAGAATGGGCATGTTTGCGGGCTGATGAAGAGGAAACCTTTCAAAGAAACAGATTGAGTCAGGTATGGTGGCAATAGTACTGTAATCTCAGTACTTGGAGGGCTGATACAGGAAGATCACAGGTTCTAGGCCAGCCTCAGCAATTTAGTGAGGTTCGCAGCAACTTAGTGAGACGCTTTTTCAAATAAAAAAATAAAAAGGGCTGGGGATGTAGCTAGGAGGTAGAATGCCCCTGGGTTCAATTCCT
This sequence comes from Glis glis, assembly GCA_004027185.1. Classification (NCBI taxonomy): domain Eukaryota; kingdom Metazoa; phylum Chordata; class Mammalia; order Rodentia; family Gliridae; genus Glis; species Glis glis. Next base: position 42,872 of record PVJS01002432.1, on the reverse strand, counting down.
AGGAGAGAGAGAGAGAGAGAGAAAGAAAGAAAGTGAGTCAGAAAGGTATGATGTCAATGCATTCATGTAAAAGTTATGAGACTGGAAAGCCAGGTAAATTATTCATGTATGATTAGTGTTTGACTATTCCCAGAACTTATTGAGATGGGATGTGAATTTAATGTGGAGAAACAAAAAGATATGAGAAGAGAGAAGTACAATGGGATGCTTCAGCCATGTCCATTCCAGACCCTCAGACTCCCAGAAGTCTTAAAAGGAAATATTTTGGTCCAGGTTCCTTCAGGGTGGAGCCATCCATCTCTGTCTCTTGGGGGTTGTTATGTAAAAAAGCAAAGGAAAATTCTTGGTGAACTTATGTGCGTTTATATCAGGCAAGTCACCTTTGATACAGGAGGAGAAGCAGCAGAGCTTTTCATATTTAAAAATGATTGTCACTGATGACGTTGGCCATGTCTTAATCTGTATGGTTTATGAAGCTGCCAAGCTCCATGCATTCATACTCTTATTGTCCCTTCACACTAACTTCTGTGCAGCACAGATATTATCTCCATCTTATGGGTATAAGAACTGAGACTCAGAGGAGTTGAGGGAAATGAAGGAGCCAAGACTAGAAAGCAGTTTAATACTGGAAAAAGTTCAAAGCACAGTCTACCCGTTACGTTTGTGGTATGTAAGGGTTGAGAGGAGGAGGAATGTTGAGATATTTGGATGGAGAATAATGAGTGAGATGTGTGAAATGGAGGATTTGATGCCTGCCACCACCCAGAGAGATGGTCGTGATGTCATGTCACGGGCTGTGCCTCTGGGTTGGGCCAATTCTCCGCTTTGATGAGGTCTCAAGACTGAGACTTGGCATCAGCATTCAATTCAGTGACTCCCCCTCCTCTTCTTCCTCCTCCTCTTCCTTTGTTGGGGATCAAACTCAGGGCCTCGCACATGTTAGACAAGCGGTTGACCACTGGGCTATCCCTCCAGCCCTTTAAGTGACCTTTTAATTAGTTATGCATGCTATTTAATAATATTTGTGTGTGATTGTTCTCAAAGTGTATCATTTAATCACCACACTGCCTGCAATTTTCTTTTCCTTTTGGATTCTTTCGATTATAACTTCTCTCATTAAAGAGAATCACATTTTATACTACTTGATTCCCCAGGCTATTTACTTAGATTCATTAACTTGGGAAACAGCTTCAAGGTCACCAAAATAACCTCTTCATAATTTCATGAATAAGAGAACCACGATCCAGCGAGGCAAAGCGACTTGTCCAACATCACAGAGCCGCTCGATGTGGAAGATGATGTGAAGGAAGCTGGAGAGAGTAAAAAGGCAGAGCTGACTCTATATAGGGATTTTTTTTCTATAGAGGTTGACTTTTAAAACTGCTTTATTGAGGTATAATTGATATACAAAAAGCATATATTTCATGTATTCAATGTGATGAGTTTAGACATATGTATATATACCTGTGATGAAATTAGAGTTATAAGGGAGGCAAGAGTTCTTGTAGTTCTATGGAAAGAGGATTGCTTTCTGGACCAACAAAAATTTTGCCTAACTAGGTACCACTTTCCTGGGATGTCTCCAAGTTCAGAAGTATAAATTCAGGCAAGAAAAGCCCCTTGAAGGATAGCTTGTTTCCTCTTGGGGCTCAAGGCTGATGTGTTTCTTCATAGTATTATCTATCAATTATGCAGGCCATAAGTAACAGCATTTTCAGAGAAGTGGCTCATAACTTATGGGAATGCTTTTGCAGAGAAACAATTTTCTAGGGAGTCAAATCAAGCTTTGTTAGAAGCTTTACTTGAGGGAAGATAATATTCTAGGAAATCTCTCAGAGATTTAAAGTAGATCTTCCCCTACTGGCTAAGACAATTTCTTTATTTTATGCAAAGTCTGCTTACTTGAAGAAAAAAAAAGTCTTTCTGCTAGAAGAAGGAGCTTGTTTTTTCCTCTTTTGTTAGTTTGTTTTCTAGACTACCTCTTAATTCTTTCCTGATCATGTTGTACTGATAAAACAGGGAATACTAAACAGCATTCGTTTCTATTTGGGCAGGAGGGCAGAGGCATTGATGAAAGGGGCAGGTCTTTTTATTTCCTGTGACAGTGACCCCTGGAGTGGGATTCTCTGAATCAGCTGCACCTGTGGGACTCCCCTGCTACACAGCTCTGCTCCTCAGTGTTGTGCTGCAGCTGTGAGGGGAGAAGTGGGGTCAGCCAGCATCTAGCTCAGGAAGAGCCAGTGGTAGCTTTTATTTGTGACATTTCTAGGATGCAAATTCAGAGGCATAATTCTTTATTTCAATTCTCAGTCATAGCTGGATACTTGTAAATAAACGGTTTTAATTATGTTCAGTGGTCTCCTCCTGATTAATCTAGATTTTGCAAATATTCAGCTCAAATCAAAATGGTTATTAAACCCGACTTTGTGGGTAGCAGAGAATGGTGCTTGGAGGCTTCTTGTCTGTAATCAAGGGAGCACTAAATGGTGGGTGTCACAAGCCATGGCTACAAGCTGTAGGAGGCAACGGGATGAGTGAGAACATCACCTCTGAGGAAGCCTGGATCCGTGCACATATATTAGAAATTCAAAAATAAATCTGTGACTGAGAATCCTTGCAAGTGATTCCACTCAGGAAAGCAAAAAAAAAAAAAAATAGTGCACTAGGATTCTTTGCTCTGTTATCAACATTTTTGTAACCATTGCCAATTCATGGAACTACTGTGTATGTGTGTGTGTGTGTGTGTGTGTGTGTGTGTGTGTGTGAGTGTGTGTGACTGAGGATTGAACCCAGGGGCATTCTACCTCCAAGCTTATACCACAAATTCCACCCCCCTTTTTTGAAACAGGGTCTTTTTAGGTTGCCAAGAGCCTCTCTAATTGCTGAGGCTGGTCTTGAACCTGTGATCCTCCTTTCTCAGCCTCCTAAGTACTAGGATTATTGGCATGTGCCACCATGCCTGGCTTATAGAACTATTTTAAGCCTCAGTGTCCTTGGATGTAAAAGAGGATATTTCTACTAGAGTTCTTCATTTAAAAGCAGGACAAAGTAGCTCTCACCAATTTAAGCAGAAGAGGATTTTTTGGAAGGTGCTGGACTGCTCACAGAATTGGAGGAGATTTGAGACCCAGTGTCTCAGTCAGCATTCTCACCACTATAATCCAAAGAACTGACCATATAACTTAGAGGAAGGAAGATTTATTTGCTCATGGTTTCCTTGGAGATTTTTGGATTCAGTCCATCTGAGGCTGGGGCAGCAGATACCAGGGCATGGCGATGGAAGCAGATCGAGAGAGAGAGAGCACGAGGCTGTGCTCCTCACATCATGGAGGCCAGAAGCCAGAGAGAGAGAGAGAGAGCCAGTGAGCGAGGGGAGGAGGAACTATATATAATCCCCAAGGTTACATCCTCAGGGATTTGCCCTCTCCAGCCACACCCTACTGACCCAGGCCATCACCTAGATAAATGTATCATAATGGATTTATCCACTGCTGAGATCACAACCAAGCTTCCAACATTGCTACCTTGTTTCTATGAGGGGTAGGGGGGACATTCTGTTTCCAAACTATTTTTTTTTTGCGGTACCGGGGATTGAACCCAGGGGCTTTCTACCTCCGCACTACACCCCTGGCCCTATTTTTTATACTCTATTTTGAAACCAGGTCTCACGAAGTTGCGGAGGGCCTCACTAAGTAGAGAGAGAGAGAGAGAGAGAGAGAGAGAGAGGGAGAGAGAGAGAGAGAGGGCTGAGGCTGGCCACGAACCCGGATCCTCTGGTCTCCGCCTCCCAAAGTACTGGGATTACAAGCATGTGCCACCACGCCCAGCTTGTTTCCAAACTATTACACCCAGGCTTGGAGTGGCCGGAAGCAGAGCAGGTCTGGGGGCTGGTAGCAGAAACACTGCCAGTGTGGGCATTGAGCATGTCCTCCTTAGGTTCCTGAAGGCAAACTTCTTTTCCATATAAAAACAGACAGTCCAAGGCTGGAGTGGAATCTTTGCAGTCACTGGGGATTCTTTTGGCCGAAGCCCTGGTTTTGGTTTTCTGGTGCAAAACTTTGGATGTATAATAGCAATACTTAGTTTAAAAGAAAAAAAATATGGGCACTTCTCTTCGGAAACAGTTTCTCTTCTTGATTATATGCATTTATTCAGAATTTTGATTTGCTTGAAGGCAGTATACTTGCTATCAACCTGAAGCTTGAAACATTTAATGCAGTTTTAATTTTACCACTTAATATAAACAAGGTGGAGATGGCACTAGAACTTGGCTTATTTGACATTTAAATCTAACTTTGCAAATCCATTTACTAGGCTAGAGAAAAATTTGATCTGCTTTCTCAGGTCTACCTGGATTTGTTATAGGATAGTAATGAGAATCCCTTGAAGGGGAAAAATATATGTTTGAAGATGCATTTTTATTTTATATTTCATTGAAATAGCTTTTCTAGGTCAAACCTTTCTCTGTGCTGGCCATACATTTAGCAATAGTTACCATAAGAATTACATTTTTGGGAAATACGTGTGTGGAAATACATTGTCATTGAATAGCTCAGGACTCTCTACTATTCTGAAAGTAAGCTGGTGCTCAATTTAGAGAATTGTTGGTTTTAAGGGACTGAAATTCATGCCATTCATTTAGTTTAGGGCATTTTAATTATTTGGGAGTTTAACCATTTTAGGTCTTTTACTTCATCTAGGAATGACAGACCATTCGTGTATTGCTGCCAGATATTTTTAATCAGCAAGAATTAGGCAAACACAAAGTATTGACTTTGAATTTTTTTCCATATTTGGAGATAGGTGGGGATTGCAAGAAAGAGCCTGGATCTTAGCTTTTCAGAGAGATAGTGGTTTGTCTGTGTATCTATGTATCTAGCACTGCCAAGTGGCACTGCCCTTAACAATCGTCAATGATAAGGATGAGCTGTGGAAATGGTGTCCTGTTGTTTTCCCATTGATTCCTCAGCTAGCCTCTCCTATAGGTAGACTGTCGTTGTGTCTGAGTGATGGTGAGCCCGCACAGTCTCCATGGGAAGAATATGGCAGAGGTGGCTGCCTAAAACTCATGCTCCCTTTTCTGCTGTACCTGGTTGTTCTAATAAGCAGCTATCCTGCAGGGGCTAACTAGGTAGAGAGAGAGAGAGAGAGAGAGAGAGCGAGCGAGAGAGTGAGAGAGAGCTGAGGCTGGCCACGAACCTGGATCCTCCTGTCTCCGCCTCCCAAAGTACTGAGATTATAAGCGTGCGCCACCACGCCCGGCTGATAAATGTCATTTCTTGTAATTATTCAGGGACTTTGTTGTTGTAGTTTAGCTTAGGACTTCTAAGGGCTTTTGTATTTGTGTTTAGTTTTTTCACATAGTGTGAGGAGAAGCCAGGAAGCTTTTCCATGAAGGGAGATGCCATTGTTAATGGTACAGAAGCAAATATAATATAAAATAAAACAAATCACAAACACTAGCTACCTTGTGGATTAGAAGATATAAAATCACAGTGATTTTAATTATAGTTTATACTTTATAGTGCTTACTATGTGTCAAGCATTGTTTCAATTTTATACATATTAGCTCATTTAATCATCACAACAATTCAATAAATTAAGGGAAATAACCATTTTTCCTATTTTACAGATTGGAATTTTGAGGCTTGGTGAGGTCAAATTACTCACCCCAGGTCACACAGCTAGTTAAGTGGCAGAATTGTTGCTTCCAATCCAGACACCGTGATTGCAGAGGCCACGCATGGGAAACTCCTACTCATTTTTAACACAGTCAAGGAGCCTCTTCTGTGAAGTCTTTCCTGATGTGTTCAGAAGAGTGTTCTCCACCATCTATGCCAGCCATCGCTCTGTCATGCATTGGTTTGATTGCAGGAGGAACCACATCATATTGTAGTCACTTATTCATGTTCCTATGAGGTCCTTGTGCACATAGACTGGACAGGTTCTTAACCTGCAGCCATCTTGTGAAAATGCAGATTGCCATTCAGTAGGTGTGTTAGTTAATTTTGTCATAACTGGATTAGGCCTACAGAGTGCCAGGTGTTTGTTCAATAATTATTCAGGGTGTTTCAGTGAGGTGTTTTTGCACGAGATGGACATTTGAATCAGCAGACTGAATAAAGCACGTTGCCCTTCCCTAATGTGGATGGATGGGTCCCAGCCAATCAACTGAGGGCCTGAATAGAGAATTCCTCCTGCCTGGCTGCCTTTGAACATCAGCTTCTTCCTGCCCTTGGAGTTGAACAGAAACATTGGCTCTTCCTGGGTCCTGTGCATGCTGGCCTTCTCATTAGAACTGCCCCACTGAATCTCCTGGGTTCCAACTGTCCCTGTAGATCATGGGACGTGTTAGTGTCCATAATCATACAAGCCAATTCCTTATAATAAATCTCTCTATATATCTAAATACAAATGCATGTAAATACCTCTCTTTTTTTTCCCCTCTGGAGGACCCTGACTAATGCAGTAGGTCTGAGTTGGGGCCTGAGAATACATTTCTAACAAGTTTCCAGGTGATGCCCATGTTCCTACACAACTGACCATATTTTGAGGAGTAAGGATTCAACTCTCTCATTTACCTTGATTTGCTTAGTCGAATTTCTGTTGAACATTTTGAATGAGATTTTCTTACAAGGTGAAAGATTTTCTTTAAAAAAGCCAGGGAAATAGTGATGAGAAGAAATAATCCTGAAAATTGTATCTTCAGCTTTAATATAGTCCAAATTTGACTTAAATAAAGAGGAGGAAAGAAGGTTGAATCAGAAAATTGATAGATGATCATATGAGCCAAATACCTAGGAAATGGAAAGCAAGATTAATGAGGCTGATTGGGACCAACTGAAACCTACCAGTAGTTAAGCATAGAGATGAAATTAGTTTAAGCACTTGTGGTTTTAATAGGATAGATGTGGAACTAGGTATTGCCTGTGTATTTTAATGTTATGTAAAATTTAGTTCCACGCATTCATGCATTGAAAAGTCATTTTAATCATTTGTACGTATGATAATGTATCCGTGAAGTTTGAGTCTGATAACCTTCAGTTAGTTTCATGGGCCATTATTTTCTGCTTATGGGAATGGTGTGGCTCATTGGCTGTGTTTCCTTTTGGAACTTTGTTTCTGGAGTTTGGTTATCCTATAATCAGCTCAACAAATTCAGGCTTTAATTTATGTATGGTGAGGGTTGATAAGATGTTTCATCATTGATTTTGCTTTCTCTTAATAACTAGAGTATATTTACCAGATTTGTAAATTATAAAAATTATATATTATAAATTATAAAGGTTAAAATTACCTCAGGAAGCACATAGAAGATGAAAATGTTAAAACAACAGAAAAGAAACCTATAGTAGTAAGAAACATACACAGACACAGACACATGCATACAATCTAAGATGCCATTGATTGTAAGACATGCCATGCTAACGTGCATTTGTACACTGCTGCTCAAGATGAAAAACCGCCACAACTATAATTATATTACTGTCACATTAGGTTGTAGCATGCATACTGATTTCTCTGGAATCATGATAACATGTAAAAAAAAAACCTCTGTATTTTAGAATTACTGAAATACATTTTATATTTATGTATACATGTATGTATGAATAGATATATAAACAAATTAATGCATAAACTTATACATACCCACTCAGATACATAGGCAATATTAAAAACTATGTCTTTGTATGATAAACACTAGACTCTAGAAAATGTGTAAAAATGTTTCTTGTCTCTAAAGCTAGAATCTGAGACCTATTAATAGTGGTATTTTTAGTTAGGAATGATTAAAACCAGGGTCCTCTGTAATGTTTATAGAACTTAAGCTATTTCAGGCTTCAAAAATAATACTTATTTTGACTTGTGAAATTGAGGATCTTTAGTTAATTAAGAAAATGATAATTCAAATAAAAGGTATTTGATTATTCTAGTGAAATATATGCTGTGATATGTCCTCATGTTAGCTGGCTTTTTTTTTTTTGCAAGCATTTTAGTACATATCTGCCCACTTGTAAAAATCTGATTTGATCTGGGGTCTTCCTCAAATTGACCTTGTTAATCAAACCGAATTGCCAAGGCTTTCATTCGCATGACCTTGGTTAGAATTGCAGGGCAAGTTCAGCATTGCTTCAGACATACAGAGCTCCCAGAAGCTCAATAATGGTTTTTAGCGTGTGTGGACTTTGTGATAAGTAGCAATGGACTTTATGTGAGAAACCATTAAAATAGCATCAATACTCACTAATGTCTTGCACCAAGGGATTGGAATTGTGAAAAAGCTATGGACCCCAGGAGCATGATGGATATTGTAGGCAAACCACAGTTGTCATGGAAAGCTAATGATCATTATTTTTCACAGATGAAACTTTCACATTGACAATAAAACCTTTCTAATGGCTGGACATATGTCCCTTAGGAAGCATGTTTAGGTATTGTTAAAGTCTTTTTCCTCTCTTACCTCTCCCTAAAACTCTTTTAAGCAATTGACTATTCAATGTTGAGCCTTGCTTTATTTCGTGTTGCTTTCTGTTGTATCTTGTACTTGAACTAAGAAGCCTAGTTTATTCAGTGTTAAAGCAAGAGATCAACTATGAACATTAGTGGGCTAGCAAGACAGCAAAACTGTAGGAGTCAATAACAATAAAATCTCATTTTCAAGGACAGAAAAACCAAGGGAATTCTGAAAAATAGTATTATTATGCAAAGTATATTTCATTTTAGTATTGAAAAGAGAATTTACAGTAGTTGAATAATGTTATATACTTGGAGTTAATGGTAATTGGGTACTTCCTGGGTTCCAGGCCTCACAACAATGCTAATAACACTAAGAACTCTTACTAGACTGGTTTTACAGATGCACAAACTGAAGCCCAGAGAGGTTAAATAGCTGGTCTAAGTGCATCAATCAAGATCCTGGCAAGAAGCACATTCAAATTGGGTACATGGAGGAGACGTTATTAAAGATATTAGGTACAAGGATGTTGGTGGGGTTTAGAGAATAACAAGAAGTTAGCAACATCAGAAGTCATTTCTACCCCAGGGGGAAGGGACAATTCCTGGATCCAAGGCTACATGGACAATGCCGCCTGGAAGGGTGTGTGGATTGTGCAAGGGGGATGTTGCTGGTCTTGGGGACTGAGCAGGAAGGGAGCTGGAGGAATTCCCAGCCTCACTCTCCTTCAACTCTCAGATATCCTGCAGGTACCTTCCACTGGTTGACTCCCACTGGAGGCCAGAGGACAAAAGAGCCATAGACGCAGTCACCAAGGCTCAGCCTCCTGGGCACAGAGTTGGGTGGATCATGGATATGCAGGGGCAACAGGAACACAACCGATAGCCAGCTCTCCAGGTTTTGAGAGTTAGTCATTGGCAGGGCTTAGGGACAAATGCAGGTGGTGCCGACCTTCCCAACCCCTCCACATGGAGCTCCATGCCGATGCTTCAGCTTTCCTTTAGAGTGAAGCTAGGATGCACAAAAATTCAACTGACATGGCTTATCCCCTAATACCATTTATTCATTTCTTATTATTCACTCAAGCCTCTGTTTCTAGTATTCCGTATCTGAAAGAGCATCTTGTCTTCCTTTCCCTGGGCTGTATGACGTTCAGGTACGTCCTTGGTTCTTGATGACTATTTGCTTTGTTATTTCACCATCTCTGTGTGAGTGTTCTTTTATTTTTGGAATTACTTTTCAATAATTATTCTAGTTGAGAATAAATAGGTTCTTAAAGTGATCTTTAAGCCAGGTAGATTTGGGAGTATTCTGCAATGTCAAGAAAGTATCTGTTTCCAAAAATGACAAGAAAATTGCCTTTTCTTGTATGTGTCAAGGTGCCAGAATGCCTGGAGAAAAAAAAATCCTCTTTGTGAACAGACAGATAAATGAATAAATGATGGTCTATTTTTATATTAAAATGTAGTTATTTTCATAGATACCTGATTCATAAGGATTAATTATACAGTAGTGTTTTCCCAAGTCTTTTTGAATTATAAATAGCATTGATATAATAAAAACTCCTCACTTCTTATTCAAATATTTCAAAAATTTCTTTCAAAATCATCAGTGTGCAATGCCTTATATAAGGATTAATTTAGTAGATTTAGCTTTCCATTTTTATATTCACTTGCTGTAAGATAAATTTAGAAATACATTAAAGCTTATTAGCTAAAGTGATGTATTTTGTTTTGAAGAAAGTGTACTGAAGATTTTATGTGTTAAAATGGGATGCTATTATGAAGAAGTTTTGATCAGAGAAAGCTATCCTTTGTAAGAGGGTAGGGAGTCCTGGGTTACCTAGAAGTCTATATCTCGTCATGGGGTTATGGGAGTCACAGAGCTTAGCATAGCTAATGGTAGCCTCAGTGGACAGCTAGTTTGATGATTATACTGCTTAATAGTAGCAATAGTAGCAACAATTAATAATAGCAACAATAGTGGCTTAATAGTAGCAATAATTAACATTTATCTACAACTTTAAAAGTTCTAGGGTACTTTATGTACATACATTGACTCATCTTCAACCCTGTGAGGAAGGCTTGTTTTTGTTTTCATTTTTTTAAATCATCAAAATACAAACAAGGGGGCTGGGCGTGGTGGCACACGCTTGTAATCCCAGTACTTTGGGAGGTGGAGACCGGAGGATCCGGGTTCGCGGCCAGCCTCAGCTCGTGCGCGCTCTCTCTCTCTTTCTCTCTCTCCCTGTCTCTCTCTCTCTCTCTAGTTAGTGAGGCCCTCTGCAACTTCGTGAGACCTGGTCTCAAAATAAAGTATAAGAATAGGGCCGGGGGCGTAGCGCGGAGGTAGAACACCCCTGCGTTCAATTCCCAGTACCGCAAAAAAAAAAAAAAAATACAAACAAGGAAACTCAGTGTTTAGACACCAGTGTTCAGTTTGTCAGCTAGTGGGAAAGATCAGAATCCAAACAAGTATTCTGACTCCCAAGTTTGGATCTCTTTCTCATTGTCTAGTGCTGATGCACAAAGTGTCACCAACCCACCTACTTGACAAGACAGAGATGAGTTTATGGTTTGCTGCGGAGAGGGAGACTGCCCCTCCAAAGAGCCTTGGAAGCGCTGGATTTTATTGAGGATAGGCGGTTTGGTCTAAGTTATGTCTTTCAATGCAGGGACTTGATCAGGATTGAGTAAAGATAGAAAAAGTACAGTAGGATTGGTGAAGCAGCAAGGTGACAGATTCTAAGAGTACTGATGCATCTTAATGATGGAGTTGATTTTGGAGGTAATTCTTGGAATGAATAATCAAGTTACTGGTCTCAGGACTGGAATGGTTAATGAATGATAATGAAGACAATGGGTAAAGGCATGTTCATGTAGACAGTTAGCTTTCTGTGTGTGTGTGTGTGTGTGTGTGTGTGTGTGTACGCGTGTGCGCACGGTGGGAAGTCAGTAGTTGCAAGGTAGTTCTTGAGCATTCATGCTGTGGTCATGTGGCTACTCTTTAGTCTGAACTAAAGGATCAATCACTTATATCTGAGGCTATGATCAATCCAGACCTTCACCAGTGTTTGAGGGGTCACAAACAAGTATCTGGAGGTGGTCGTTTCTGCCTCTAAGTTTCAAGTTTTCCCACTCTCTTTCCTTGGTGAGCATTTGTTAGATCATTTGACAGGACCGGAGACCCTGTGGCAGTATTTAAAGCTCTGGAGATCACCCATCTGAATACTGTTACAAAAATGTTAAGAGATGGATTGTGATCAGAGTCTGTAGTCTGCTTCCCAGTCAGGAGCTGAAAGGGTGCAGAGCAAGCCAAGGGATTAGATCCCTCACCAAAGGTGAAGACCCCGATAAACCAGCTGAGGAGTTACTAGCCATGTGGCCCAATTTTCTTAGTTTCTGGTATCTTTTTAGTGTCGCTAAGATCCAGGAGAGGTTGGGAGGGATTTAAATATAATATTGTTCCTCTAGAAAAGCACATGTTTTCCTCAAGAGGCCAGTGTTATATCTCAGCCAGCTCTGTTCCGAGCCACTGCCTGCCCAACTGGTTCTGTGCTCTTAGTGCCGTTTTCCTGTCTCTGAACCATGGTATCTAGGATTCTTCCTGCCTCCCTGGCGTCTTGTAAAGCATGAAGTGAAGGGGGCTGAGAAGAAAGCAATCACGAATTTCTCTGAGCAGTTCTTTTTCCTAGAGCACAAACTGGTGGGTCAGAATGGGCCCTTGGTGATGTTGGGGACAGTCCTGAAGGCTGTTAGTTTACCAAAGTAAGAAATTTCTGTTTGGTTGTGGGTAACAGTAGATTTGTTATCCATAAATATAATACCAGTCATTAGAGGTTATGCAGTGATCTACTTTTCGTCAAAATACTCCTGTAGGATGGCCAAACAGCATCATAGCACTTGGGTACCACTTGTCAGGAGCTTAGCGTCACACAGTGAAACTTGTGTTGAGATCATTAGGTAGGTCTGCAGCAAAATAAGTAAATAAGGTAAGTAAATAAATAGTGTCATAAAATCTGTGAAAGGCAGACAGTTTCCAAGTACGCATCATCTTAATAAACCGCAGCTCCCTGTCCAAGCAGTGAATACTTTCTCAGAAAATGAAATAATTTTTCCCTTGAGAATTCACTTATGCTTCCAATTAATTTGAGGCTTTTTGAAATGTGTCATGCATTGTATATGTTGCAAAAGTAATTGTTTAAGACCTTTTTCTTTTTTTTTGTGGTACTGGAGACTGAATGTAGGGGTGCTCCACCACTGAGCTATACCGCCAGTCTTTTTTTATTTTTAAACAGGGTCTCCCTAAGTTGCTAAGATTGGTCTTGAACTTGTAATACTCCTGTCTCAGCCTCCCAAGCACTGAGATTATGGGTGTGTGCCCCTACCTGGCTTTTTCCTTTTTTTATTTTTAATCACACTAGAGATAAGAAATATAACCAGTAAAGCCTGCACGTCAGGCAAAGTCCCTCGAGGTCACTTCTGTTCTTCTGTGTCCCTGATGCATGCTCCTCTTCCAAACCCCTTTGCGGCCATGGCAGGAGTGGCAACCAAGTACTTCTGAACCCTGCAGAATACTTGTATGGGTCCATGCCTTGTGAATTAGTAATTTTCATATATATGTTGATAGTGACTTGGGAAATAGAATGAACAGTTGGAGAGGGAAAAGAGAGATCAAATTAAGAAAAGTATAAGATGTTTTCACAATGCAGCATTGAATCATGAAAAAGACCCTGGGGTCTTGGGACAGCATTTCTCTTTTAGGACACAGCCCACATAAAACAAGTGATTGAGTGACATCACAGTACTAAGTATATTCTGATGTATTCTTAGATGAACATATCCTAGGCTGAGTTATGGCTATAGAACCTCGTGCATTCAAGGATTGGCTGAAGAAGTACCATGAGAGCGGGGCGTGGTGGTGCACGCTTGTAATCCCATGGGAGGCTGAGACCAAAGGGTACGGGTTTGTGGCCAGCCTCAGCTACTTAGTGAGGCCTCCGCAACTTAATGACACCCTGTTTCAAAATAACGAATAAAACATCAGGCTGGGGGTGTAGCTTGGAGGTAGAATGCCCCTGGGTTCAATCCCCAGTACTGCAAAAAAAAAAAAAAATTAAATAAAAGAAGTACCATGAGGACACATGGAGATTACATCTTAGCTAATCACCACCACTGCTATAGCAACCATCATTTCTTGTCTGCTTATATTATACCAGGGATTGTGCTAAGTTATTTATGGCATTTTTCTTATTAACCTTATAGCAACCCTATGAAGTGGCTATTAATACTCCCATTGAACAGATGAAGAAACCAAGGCTTAAGAAAGTTTAAATAATATAGTTAAGGATATATAAACAGAAATGTTATAGCATTCATGTTTAAGACAGATCTCTCTGACTCAACAAAACATGTTAATAAAATTCCAATCTGAGCACCCCAGTGACTACTATATATGGGAGTAGCTCCCTGAAAGTGAAAGGCATTAACTTGGAGTGGTTGGCAGGGTCCCTAAAGTCATGACATATTTAAAGTGGGGTCACAGAAGTACCAGTGGGCCACCTGGGAAAGGGGAGGATTTAAATATACAATTTGGAGAATTTTCAGTTAGTGGCTAAAATTCCATTGGGAGACCTTTAAGGAGCTGGGGTATAGATGGGAATGGATGAAGGACAGTGTGATCCTAAAGCCAAGTCAAAGTATTTTGAACCTAGGAAAAGCAGAATCATCTTTAAAACATTTGGAACAGACCAAGAAGCAGAATTTGTAGGAAGTGATGCACATACATGTAGGCGGGAGTTGAGGTCTCCTGACACTAGACTTATGATTGGAGAAATCCAAAGAGTAGGTGGTGTTGGGGGATGTATGTGCTTGAGACTATCTGGAATTTATTCTACTTTTATTCTTGAGCTTTTCTTGTGAAGTAATAGGGACTTCTCTGGCTTAGGAAAAGAACCTCTTTTGAAGAACATAAGTGGCTTTTATTGGATGCTATTATAGTCTAGATTTTCTATGTCTATTTTTTATTATCTTGAGAGTCAGAAGGGGACTAATGTAGTAAGAGCATTTAATATCATTACCATTTTAAGAAAACATAAGATTTATTATTGGGTAATCATATCAAATTCTCCAACCAATGTTTTTAAACTCGAATTTCAGGTTCTTCTTTGGAGTAAAGCTAGCTCTTCATTGTTGACAAGGCTGTTTCTGAGTTGTGAAAATTCTCTTTGTTTTTTCCCCTGTATTCCCCCATTCAATTTTGGCTGCCACAATCAGACAGACAGAAAGCACAAGGACACTTTTTTCTTGCATCTATAATGGAAGCCTTAGCTGCAGACAGTAATTGCTCCAGGTCTGTCAAATAGATGCATTCTCCAACTAATTAAACTTGGGAAATTAGAAGATCAATATCTACTTTTCAAAGCATCCCATGTTTTAAAGAAAAGGTTCACTATAGAAATTTTTTATGTGGAGTTATTCCTCGAATAGTAAAATAAAGTACACATTTATATAGCATTAATTATTGCAAAGTGACTGAAGAGAAAAGGAACATGCATGTAAAGGGAGGCCACTATCAATTGATCAATCAGAAGCAAAGATAAACATCTTTAAAGGCAAAATGTGCATCAATTGAAAAAAACTGGAACCTCACAGACATAACTTATCAAGTGTACGTGTACAGGTTTTGTGTAATGTTGCTGATGACCTCTCTCCCTCTTCATGTTTTTATATGGTTGATTCCACAAACTATTGTTAGGATTGGAAATCAGCTTTCAGTGACAGTACTATAAGGATCCCAGCCTACGTAAGGAGGCTGCCTTTAAGATAGTCAGAAACTCACCATATGCTCTTAGAATTTCAAGTCAGCATTCAGCATTGACAATCTATGGAGCAGAAAAATGATGGTGTCTTCTTTATATAATGTATATTTATGAAATTTTTGCATCTGTTTCTCTATAGATCGACAAGCTCAATGTTGTGTCTGGAACTTTATATATTTCATGTTTCAGTTACATATATGTAATAGAGTGGCTATCTGTGACCTTGTTTCTTTTAATTACAAGTATCCCTTTTGATTATTATAATGTATGTTTGACTATGGGGTGAGAAATGGAATTAATCCTGACATTTTGGAACCCTTTTTGTTTATTAAGTATCACAGAGGAAGAAATGGAATAAAAAGATAAAATCTGAAATATCTTTAACTATTAACAACAGGTTAAATAACTAAACATTAAGGCATCAGCCGTCTTTTTTTTTTTTTTACCAAATATTGTTCTAAAGGTAATTTGCTTGCTTGACTTCTCCCTGAGATGCCTCATGGGTATTTCAAAAGTAACATGTCTAAGTGGAACTCTGTAATTTCTTCTCTAAACCTATTCTTCCTGCCTCATTTCCCCCATTTTTACCAATGGCACCATCATCTCCTCCACTGTTCACACCAGAACTCTATGAACCATTCCTATATACCTCCCATGCAATCTATAAGCCTGTTCTGGTGATTCTAAAATATCTTGACTCCACTCACTTTATCCATAGACACTGCCATTTATTAGTCCAAGACACTTGCAGGGTCACCTGGACTACTGCATCAGGGTTCTGATTAGCCAATTTTCCCCCACTCTTGGTTCTCCCATTATTATCCACCCAGGGGTGAGAAGTGTTTTAAAAAATATTGATTAGACCATTTTATTCCACTGGTTATAATTCAATAGCTTCCCCTGTACTTGGAGTAAAATCCAAAAATCCTTGTAAAGGTCTGCAAAGCCATGCATGATGTGGTTCCTGACTCTGTCCTTAGTCACTTGCTCTCTGCAGTCCAGCTAACAGTGTTCAGTTTCTGGAACACATCTCGAGCTCTCCGTCTTAGGGCTCTGCATGTCCAGGGTTCATAAGGCTGGTTGCTTTTCATTCTGTAGCTCTTGGCTCAGATGTCACCTCTTCCAGAGACCTTGTCTTACATATTCCTCTAGTTATTCTTTTTCTCAGGTTCAGGTTCTGACTTGTTTCATTTATAACCTATCATACAAATTTATGATTATTTTATCTACTTATTTGTCTGCTTAAATATTTATATATGAACTAATATGTAAACTCCATGAAAACAGGGAAAATTACTCCAGAACAGATTTCTTGCTCAGTTCCTTGTACCTAATAGGTACCCAGTAAATACTTGTTGCATGGATGACCTTGGAATTCACTGTCCCCCAGAAATGTTAAAGATGATAGTTGATTTTTCAGGTGCTTCATATAAGCCTATTTATTTCAGTGATATAATTATCTGTTGCTTTAAAATTGGCAACTTGAGTTATGGGTTGTGTGAAGTGGGATTCAGGAAAAGGAAAAAGAATAATTTACTTTCTTGTGTGTGTGCGTGTGCTGTGCAGGGGTATTCTACCTCCAAGCTACACCCCCAGACCTATTTTTTAAGTGGGGTCTTGCTAAGTTGTTGACAGCCTCACTAAGTTACTGAGGCTGGCTTTGAACCTTCTATCCTGTCTCAGCCTTCCAAGTACTGGAATTACAGGCATGCACCACCACACCCGGCTTTACTTTCACTTTCTTATATACAGGTTCAGCTGTAGGCAGATTATAAAACTGATAAAGTTTGCCTTTAGCATCTTCATCCTTCCTTTCCCACAGCCTTCTTTATTTTATGTTGACTATTGTAAGAAACAGCGATCCATTTGGGAAAGGCCAAGAAAAAAAGAGATTACATAATGCTTAACTGAGAACAGGAACCAGAGCTCACATAAGTAGGAATTAGGAAGCCATCGAGAGTAAAGATCTCTCTCTTTTTCTCTCACTTTTAAACTACATGATTTTTCTGTTAGGGTCCCTGTTCTTTGTCATGTTCTCTGTTCTCTGATGTCTCATTTACTCTGTTTACTTATAACTTGGGTTTTCAAAAGTTGTCATGACCAACACTCCTTAGGATCATTTTATATTAAAACTCTTAAGCTTTAGTTCCCATTACTAACTGCCTCAGAGTGCCTTCCATTTCTGAATTCCTGACACAGAAATCTGATTGGTCCTTGTGTTAGTCAGCTTTTCATTGCTGTGAGAAAATACCTGAGATAAATCAACTAAAGGGAGGAAAGGCGTATTTTGGCTCACAGCTTCAGAGGTTTCAGTCTATAGTATTTGGCTCCATTGTTTCTGGGCCTGAGCTGAGGCAGAATATCACGGTGGAAAGATCATGGCGGAGCAAAGCTGTGGCAGCCAGGAAGTGGAGGGAGGGGGAGGAAGGAGGGCCAAGATCAAGATACACCCTTCAAGAACACACCCAGTAACCTCCTTCCTCCAACTGGACCCCACCTCCTCAAGTTTCCACCACCTCCCAATAGCACCACCAGCTGGGGACCAAGACTTTAACACATGAGGCTGTGGGGGACATCCCAGATCCAACTGTAACAGTCCTCCAAGTCACAGGCTGCATTACAGCCGATTTGTTGGCTTCCCATTGGGTCGCTTGTCCCCTCTTGCACCAAGTATCTATACCTGACGTGGGGAGTGTGACCATAGGAGGCATGGTCATGGAGGCAGCAGGTGTTGTGAATGAGCCACATTTCCTTAGAAAGGAACATGCATGGGGAGGAAAAATCATCTCTAGTAGCATGTCTCAGTTTATAATACCCTCCACTCAGCCTGCTAGCTCCCTCACTCTGGCCAAAGCATCTGTTCCAGCCCCATCCTAGAGTCTCCTGCCATGATGTGTAAGCACACACACTTTTTTTTCTCGTCATTTTACTTAAATGGAGTGGATAAGATCCCTATGTGTCAGGGTGTTAGTCAGCCTTTGAGATGCAAAGTTGAATAGAATATTGTCTGTACTTTTAAGGAGTTTGCAGTCTAGTTAAAGAGATGGACAGGTGCGCTATCAACTATTTTTCAGTGTACTCCATGCTCTTATAGGTTGGCATAGCTAAAGTGCATTCTCATAATCTAGTGATGAAGGTAAATAAGTGCTTGAGTAGAGAGGGCTGGATTAGTGTTCACAGAAGACCCAACCTTGCAAGGGGGTTTTGGGAGGTGAATTTCAAAGGGGGTGAAGGCATCGGCAAAGCTGTAGGGCTATAAGCCACAGCCTATGAGACAAGTGCCATGTCTGACAAGTGACACGTGTAGGAATGGGGGTTCTGCTGACACATGGGCTGTAAAGGCAGAGTGAAACCCGGTTACTAGTCATGTAGGGCATCAGTATGTGGATAGGGATTCGTGAAGGTATGGAGAAAAGGAGCGAGGGAGAGAATGGGAGAGATGGACTAGGTAGTGGCATATTCCATATACAGTCTTACTTCAACTTCATATTGGAAGCACATGACCATTTTTTGTTCAATTCAACTTCATAAATACTTGCTAAGCATCTACTATGTATGAAAAAAAAAGAGCTCAGAAGAGAGTTGTGTTTATGTGGCATCACAGTTAAACTTGTGGACATGGATGATATCTCCTAGGAAGACCATGCAGAGAAAAAAATGAACTGGCTGGGAGGAGGGGAGGGAAGGGAGGAAGGATGATTGATACAAAGATATTCCCAAATAGCATGATTGACAAGGTGGGAGGAGACCCAGGGTAGAAGAGATGGAGAGCAAGGTTAGGGGTTCAGAAGACAGCAGTGGTCAGCAGTGTCAGGGCTACAAAATGGTCACATAAGATGAAGACTGAAATTTGGCATTTAGGAAGATTGACTGGGAGCAGGACACAGAGCAAGGATGTAGTGAGGGGTCCTGGATATGGGGTAGTAGGTAGCTGCACCCCAATTTCACCTAGAGCTAACTCTGTCCAGAGAACTTTCATTTAAGGCAATTTGAATACTTTGTTAACAGCTCTCAGAAAAGGTTGGTCGAGGAAGGAGATTGAAGCTCTTGGCTTAAATGAAGATTCTGGATTATTTATGGATTTAATTTATCCTTGTGATCCATGTCCCCAGTTGACACAGGCTATCAAGAGTTTGCTGCATTCTTCATGAAAAAGTAGGAAGAATATTTAATCATAACTGAGTTGCATTAATAGAAATTTTAATAAAACTGGGCAGAGCTGGGACTGGGAGGTTGCATAAGCAGTCGGGGAGTGAGCACGTTCCTCTGGGTGCACTCTCTGTGCTGGCAGATTTCTTAGGACTGAAATACAGTATTTAATCCAAAAAGCTCATGGGGTTTTCACAAATGCAGTTTAATTTAAAGCCCATGGAAACAGGCACAATACATAAAGCACAGTTTTCTGGGAACTTTAAGCCTCTCTACAACTTAGATAAATCTTAAAGAGAAAATCTTGGATAAAATTGGTAGCACTCTAGTTTAAATTAGTTACCTTCAGCTAGCACATGCCTATAATCCCAGTACCTGGGAGACTGAGACAGGAGGATTGCTGGTTTAAGGCCAGTGTGTAGTAACTTAGCCAGACCCTGTTTCAAAATAAAAAATAAAAAGGCAGTACCTGGGAGGCTGAGACAGGAGGATTTCAGGTTCAAGGACAGCACACTATGGTAACTTAGTAAGACCCTGTTTCAAAATAAAAAATAAAACGGGGCTGGAGGTGTAGATCAGAAGTAGAATGCCCTTTGGTTAAATCCCTAGTACCACAAAAATAAAATAAAATAAAACAAAGCAAAAAATTAAAAGGGCTGAGGGTGTATCTTGGAGGTAGAATGCCCCTGGCTTCAATCCCAAGTACTACAAAAATAAACAATTTACCTTCAATGGAAACCAAGGTAAAGACGGAAATCCCATCTCCCCTTCTACATACACAGCCTTTTTCTGAAGATAAGTAAGGGAGCCTGAAGAATTGTTGCCATCTAGGGTTAGAGATTATGTAGTAAATGAACTGAGGGCCTTGGAAGACAAGTGACTTGTCCAAGGTGTGTCAGTGTCAGTGATGGGAAAGCTACTGAGGTTAAGGTACTCGCTGTAGCATGAAACCCACACTGCTACTAATGCCAGTGATAAAAAGCAGCACGAGGAAAACCTGGCCACCTTTCCTAACTCCTTTCTCAGACTTCTTTAATCCTGCCAGTTTTCTTAAAAGAAAAAAAATTGATTGCATTGTTCCTTCCACATAAAAGTCTCCAATGGCTCCCCACTATGCATAAGGCAAAGTCCAGGCTCCTTTGAGGAAAAACCAGCCCCCACCTACTCCTCCGGTCATATGTACCTGCTTCCTGACCCCATCCTCTCCCTTCCATACTTGGCCATTTGTGGCCTCAGACTCATGGTCCCTCACACCTTTTCACTCCCCTTCCTGGGACCCCCAGCCCCCTTCCCCATACTCAATGACTCATTTTTATCGTCCAAAACTAAGCCTATATGCCACCACCTCACAGAAGCCCTCCTGCTCCTTTTCTCTTATTCCATGCTCTATACTGTTGCGTTTCATTATTACAAAACCTGCCACATTGATAGGACTTCATTTGCCTATATGTTTGGCTATTCGACTAGGAGATCTGTGAGTGCAGAGAGAAGGTCTTGTTTATTTTTACATCCTGCATATTCAATGTCTGGAATGTATAGGTGTTCAGTAAATGCTTATGGAATTGAACAGTAATAAACCTGGATAGTTGTGAGCCCCTAACAGAAAATTTAGGTGAGATTATATACCATGAGCCCTCACCAGTGTGAAACTAGCCTAGTTTGTCTGTCTTCTGCCTGATTCCCTGGTGATGGCATATGCATTTTTTTTCTTCCCGTTGGTCCTTATCTAGGGCATTGTCTCTGCCTGTCAAGCCCATCCTCCTTGTCTAGCTAGCAGCTATGTGTCTGACCTTGTGCTAGGCTCTTCTGTTTTCCTGCCTACAAAGGACTCCACTATTCAAGGCCTCCTCAACTCCTACTCACACTTGCATTTTCTTCTAACCAGTGACTTCAGCCCTTTTTAGCACTTCCTATAGGTGCTGCATACTTACTATTTATTATATGCTACTTTTTATGGTTATTTTTCCTTCTGGGCATATTACATACCTATCAAACTAAATTATAAGATCCTCAAGGGCAAGAACTGTATCTTTAGCTCCTAACTTTATGGAGAGCCTTAATAAATGTTGGCTAATGACTTAGAGGACTTGGAGGGTGTTTTTATGGTGAGGCGATGTGATTTCACAGTCGGCTTCAGCGGGATATATTTGCGAGGATGCTCACAGAGGCCAGTCAGGCCGGCTGTGGTCAGGGATTCTGAAACTCGAGGGTAACTTTGGGAAGCATAATTGTACAAGTTCATTAAAAGTAAATATCTCCCAGATGAGAAGATTAGATTATGTAAAGAGTTCCCCCCCCCCAATTGCAGTGATTTATACACTTAATAAAATAACAATTAAAATCTGGTTGGGATGAGAAGTAGTTTATTTGAAAGAATGGTCAGAATTTACAAAGGAAATTCTGAAAAAGTGTATTGTGGGAGGCTGTCCCTATTAGATCTTAAAGCACAGCAAACTGTCATAGTTATAATATTTTAGTACCTACCCACAAATTGAAAACTATATTATTCTTTTATCATTTTATGTGCATGTATATGTTTCATAGTATCCTATGATGCACATGTAAAAATGCTTATAAACAATCTCATTTTTCTGTCAGTCTTCATTTGAGCTAATGGTGGAAAAAGCCTTAATATGTTGTTCCCTTTCTCCTTCTTGAGGAAAACAGGAGAAGAAAAGCATCAGAAAGTATTAAAAAACAAAACAAAACAAAACAGTGGTACCTTCCCATAAAAAATCAATTAAAAGATTCCAGAGAAAACTCAAGACAGTGGCAAGGGGCAGATTTTTCTAGTAAATATTGTTGGGATGACGAGGTAGCAATATGGGGCCGGGGATCAACTGAAGTCATCCAGTAAATGAATACCAAATGGATTGAATAATGAAGTAGAAAAACCAAACTACTGTCCAACATGAAAAACTGGGCTGAAGATTTATCAGACTCTAGAGGGGGTATACTTTACATGCTTAGGGGCTCAGAGAAGGTGTAATGATGATTTCATTGCACTTTAAGACCTATAGTAAACACAGAGACCCTCTCCAGCATGGTGTCCCTAAAAGTGACTGGCACGCGGGGCTCTGTAACTGCATGGAGCATGTGCGGTGCATGGATGCACATGCCCTTCAATCTGATCAGCTGTGGGTCTCTGCATGCAAGTGCATGTTTTGACTTTCCTTGAAACCTGGGAAGAGGGACCATAAGGGCCTTGTGGGACCATCAGGTGCCACTCTAACACGTCAGGGCTGTGCTGTTCTTCGTGCACTATCGAAAAGAAGGCACAGAAGAGGATGTGATTGCAGAAGCATCAGGGAAGAAAACAAATCTTGTTCAAGGATGTAAAGTACAGAGTAGGGCATGGTGGGAGTGAATTTCTAGATACTCTTTCAGCAATCTTGATCTTCTCTCTGTGGTTGTGGTGGTAAAGAAAACAACGGATTCTCCTGAGGCCGGCTGGAGAAGGAATGCTTCCCTCTGGATTTTTTTGTTCATTTCACTGCTGCTCACTGCAGGGATCGAGGGACTCATGGCACTGTAGTCGTGGTTGGCTTTCGTGGCTTCCTGAGGGCAGGGCTGTGTCTGATTCACCATTGTACCCCCGCACTCAGTCTGTCTGCTTTAGAGTAGAAACTTGAAAATATTTGTTGAATGAACGAATCCTGCCTATTGTGCGTCTTCAGAGAGGGTACAGAATTCTATGACCTGACCCTGGCTGTGGAGTTTATCATGTGGAAATATCTGGTCTTTATCAATATTTTCTTTGTGGCACTGTGTTTTCAGAGAACACTCAATATTAGACTCCCACACATTAGTTAGCCCTAGAGACACACAGATCCGGAATACATTACAGTCATTTGCGTCGGCCTTATTCGTGTGCTGAGTTCATCGTTGTTTTATTGTGAGCGCAGCTTCTTCCCCTCTGCACTGTAGAGTTATTAATAGTAATAAAAGCTTCCCAGCTTCAGGCAGCAGCATGCCTGAGAGGGATGTTCAAAAGAGATAGGAAGGATTCATCTCCCTAGTAATTTGTATGCGGGGAGTACTGCTCCTCAGAAACCCTGCTCTTTGTAGATGATGTGGTTCATGATAGGGCTGGCGTGGAGGAGTGAGCTGAGACAGCCAGGGGTGAAGGGAGGTGGAGACTGGAAATCAAGCCCCCATGTCACCCATGGCTGGACAGGTGGGCAGGGTGGGCAGGTGGAGGTACCAGCTGCTGGTGGGCGAAAGAACAGGCAGCTGGGCAGACCACAGCAGACAAGCAGTCCAGGGAAGTACTGGAAGGGGGTATGGTGTAGAGAGCCGGCTGCCAGGCATATGGGAGATGATGAAGCCTAGCAATGCGGAAGGGAAGCTTCTGGAGGCAACTCAAGTGACCACTGACAGGAGGATAGAGAAACAAAATGTAGTCTGTACATACAATAGAATAGTATTCAGCCTTAAAACGGAAGCACATTTTGAAAGTCAGCGATGCTTATTGCTATGCCACCAAGGACCTTTTGACACAGGCTACAACCTAGATGAACCTTGAGGGCATTGATGCTAAACAAAATAAGCCAATTGCAAAAAACCAAGTACTGCATGATTCCACTTATATGAGATTCCCAGAGGGTGAAATTTCTAGAGACAGAAAGTAGAAGGGTGGTTGCTAGGGACTGGGGGCAAAGTAAAACAGGAAATCATTTAATGGTACAGCGTTTTAGTTTTATAAGATGAAAATGTTTTGGAGATTGGTTGCATGACTATGTGAATATATTTAACATTACCAAAATGTGCACTTAAAAATATTTAAGATGGTCAATTTTATGTTTTGTATATTTTATCACAATGAAAAATTTAAAAAAACTATCAGAGGTGATCTAAAAGAAAAAGAAAAAGAAAAGAAGGGTAGTTTTGAAGAAGGGCTGACTGAGGTCCAACCCTGGCACAGACATTGACTAGCCACGTGCCTCTTGGTCAGTCAGGGAACCTTCCTGAGCTTTGGTTTTCCTTCTAATGTGTGAGTAACAATAATAGGACCCATACTATAGGATTGTTATGACAATGGAATGAAATGCCATATGTAAAGCCCATGGCACTTATAACAGCACAATAGGATTTGTTTTCACTGTCATTATCAGTAGAAGATATGACATTTCAAGTGCCCAAGCAGGTGGCATGTCTTAGGATGTCCGTGGTCATTCGAAGGGCTCAGCATAGAGACCTACCTATCAGGCTCTGATGGTGTGACTTGACCTCAGTTCTTAGTGGAGCCTGCAAAAAGCAAGGTATGACCTCATGCCTCAGTCAGCCATGATGGAGTACATGCTTGGTGTCAGGTCCTGTTAGAAGGGGTAGGAAGCAGTAACCATGAGCTCAAAACTGCTCACAGTATGGTAGGATAGTGTCAAATTATTAAGATGAAAATCCAGCTATCTGAACTGGAATAGATGATAGGCACTTAGTATTAGGTATATTGTAGAAGATCAGTCAATTATTAGAATTATGGCATAAGTTAAGAATTAGATTAACGACTAGAGTGACTCTATTAAGACTCTGCCAGTGACAGAAATCCCAACAGGAACTGGCTTGAGCACAAAATTTAATTTATTGCTTTACATGGTGAAAATCCAGTAATATTTGGTTTCAGGCGTGACTGGATCCAGGTGTTCGAGTCTGTCACCCAGTAACTCTCTGACTGCTTTCCTGTCTGCTGGTATCACTCTCAGGCAGTTCCTCATGATCGTGGTTATGTGGCTAATAGTGCCCTTTGGTTTATATTCTATCAGATTGATGTGTCTGCTCTTGTTTCTATCCCTTTTCTTCTTTCCTTCTTCTCTTTTCCCTTCCTGAACAAAAACCATTAGATGGAGCTGAGCTGCACCCATGGCAGGGGTGGGAAGCCAGGGTGGCACATGGCAGTGTGTTGGAGCCCAGCAGGAGTTAGAAGTGCATTTATGTGGGGTTATGGTGGCCTGGCACAGGGTGTTGAACTTTAGGGCACCCCAGTGAGAGGTGGTCTGGTGCCTGGTGTCAGAGTACACAGGGAGGAAGCAGAGCATCTGTGTGGAAAGGCTGCTTAGTGTAAGGTCCAGGGAGGTGAGGAAGGAGGGGGTCCAGGCAGAAGGGCAGCCCAGTATGGCTTATTGGATACAGGATGAGAGTGTCCATGCATGGAGTGCTGGAGCCCAAGTGGGGGAAGAGGGTCCATGAAAGAAGGTAACAAAGAACGGGGTGTCAGAGCCCAGGCAGGGTGTGGAGGCTTTCCCCAAGGGCAGGGCATGGTAGTAGTGATGGGGATCAGTTACATTTGGGAGGTTGGTTAAGTGAGTAGATATATTAAGGATAGTGGCAGCCAGGTTTCTCACCATTAGAGAAATGTGTTATAAATATGAAAAGGGGGAAAACCTAAAATCAATCCCGTGGTATTGGATTGGAATCGGAGGTACTGGTGTGAACTCATGGTTTTCTAGTAGGTAGATGAATAGGTAGAGAAATAAATATAAATGGAAATGTGTGTGTATATACAGTAGAAATTGGTTTCTGTTTATTTATATGTTCCTAAATACCATTCACTACCAAAAGGAACCAGGGATCCTTGGAGAAATGGTTGATGGAAGGTTTGAGCCTGGGAAAGTGTGAGATGAGTCAGAGCATTTTGTACGTGGGAGTAAGAAAGGGTCCAAGAAATGACAGGGCAGGTGGAAAGGATACAGGAGCAGTTGGAGGGGCTCCCACTAGCCACATCTGTGACCAGTTAGCCTCAAAATAAATAATGATCATAACAGGCTATAACCCATTAAATAAAACAGGAATCCATGAGTTCAAGCTGACCCAAATTGAAAGCTGGTAAGAACGATGAAGGGCTATGTACACAGCCTCCCCACAGAATGCTTCTTAATTACCAAGGGTGTTGGCAGACTGATCGCTACAGACTGTGGCCTTTGGCCTCTGCCTTCCACTTGGGTTTGCCTGATGGGCAGTGGCAGCAGGAGCCTGGTGAGTGAGAAGATGAGGATGCTCTGACTCCTCACTCACTGGGCTGCATCACAGAGCCACTGTGCTCCTGGCAGCATCCTCGCTTGTGGCTCCAGAGTCCCTGGGTCATGGGAAGCTCTCTCTCTTCACTCTTGTGGGACTAGAGGTAATAATCACTTCCCACCATCATTAGCCTAGGGTGCACCCCCAACCCTTCTTGGTTTCCCTTAATCCTGTCTCTATCTCTGAACAGCATCATTTCATTAAACTCTCTCCAGAGAGCTCTGCTGGAGTATTTCCTGCAGGGACCCTGACCAGTGCAGGGGTATAGCCCAAGCACCAGAAAGAAGAGCTGGATGCAGAGCTAGCAAGAATGGCAGACGTCTGGACCCAACACTGTTCCTCAGAATAGCACATTCCGGTCACATCCCCCACAGACAGGATTGGGCCCCCAGCTGGCCAGGGACTCAAGGTGGGGAAGAGGCCAAAACTGGGGAAAACGAATCTTGAAGGGACTGACAGTAGCTCAGAGTGACCAAAGGGGAGTTTGGTCCTGGTCCTTTATAAGATGCTACTCTAAAAGAAGGACTTCTTAAACCTCTTGAGGGAGTCCTCTACCTTTCCTCTCCTCTGGGCAAGGAGGTGGTGGCCCCACATTACGAAAGAACTGTGGTTCAGAACATCATTGGCCTTTCGAATCAAACTGTCCTTGTGATTTCTTCCAAAGAAGATGGGATTAAAAACAACTCCGAGGTGAGGGGAGTATCTTCTTTTAATACTCCTCCCTCTCGGCTACACTGTTAGCACTCTACAGAGCATTAGGTGGCAGACACTTCTTCGTGGAACTTTCCATTGAGCCATTTCTTCTTGTGTTTGTTTTGGCAAGCAACACAGGGCACAAAGCAAGCAGAAAGATTTCTTAATGTCACGTCAGCTCAGAAGTGTCCTTTGTTCCAGCCTCTGAACATGAGGTGACACTTACAAGTACAGCCTGCCAGGAGAGAAGGCTACTACTCCCAGGAGTTACTGGGTTGCTAATCACCCCATTTGTAGGGCAATCCCATTACATTACCCTGCAGCTTTCAATTAAGGGAACTTAGACCAGAACCTGAAGTTGAGTGTGCCTTCGTCAGTTTCATCTT
This sequence comes from Glis glis, assembly GCA_004027185.1. Lineage (NCBI taxonomy): Eukaryota > Metazoa > Chordata > Mammalia > Rodentia > Gliridae > Glis > Glis glis. The sequence goes on along the minus strand of PVJS01002432.1, from coordinate 15,355 downwards.
GAGGTTTAAGGTGGGTTCTCTAATGTTGGTAGAGCAAACTGAAACATTTCCTAATTCTGCTTAAAGTAAGCAGAGGAATCATAAACTGGGGCCCCCTTTCCAATGTGGGGAATTGGGTGGTCTTTGTTGGAAGAGGTCGCTTAAATTCCTCTCTGGTCTCTGTTGAAGTCCTGCATGTCATGTGCTCAATCACAGCTGCAGACTTAGATGCCAGAACACTCATTTTCATAAGTAGGTCTGGAAAATATAATCACATTCACCCCTTGCTGTTTTGAACTTTGGAATGGCTTTAGAGAACACAGCACTTTAATTAATGCTACTTTAATAAGAGTAAGGTTAGAATTCTGGGACAGTTTGGTGTAATTCAACTGAAGAAAAAACATCATGAATTTCTTTTATAAGGTTTTCTGCTGCTGCCACCACCTCTTGGTTGAGTGTGTGTGTGTGTGTGTGTGTGTGTGTCTGTGTGTGTGTGTGTGTGTGTGTGTGTGTAAGGTTAGCCTTATTAGGTAGGCTGTCTTTATTTAAATGTCTTGAAGGCTAAAATAAACCCCATGCAGGCAGTCTGCAAGTGAAGCACACCTGACTTGTGACTGTTTCTTGCATGGGTGGTGTCAGTTACATGATAACCTTCCTTTACCTGACCCATCACCACGCTGTCCTGCCCTCCTTCCCTTGTTGCTGCTCACTGGCTGGCTTCAGAACAATCATCAGGTTCTTGGCCACTGATGCCAGCTCAAGCCTGACTTGACTAATTTCTCGGAAAATTTCTGATGTATTATCTCTTGTCCCTGGCTGCTTTTTTTTCTTTTCTTTTGATGCAATTATTCATGTAGCATGATTTCTGTTTATTTTCTGACTTTCATCTTTGGACTTAGCTATTTCTTCTTTGGGTAATTTTCTCATATAAATGGTCTAAAGTGTTTAAGACCATTGGCCCTGCATCAGTTGGACTGGTTCAAGTCTTGGTTCTACCACTTAGCAGTACTATAATTTTGGGTACATTGTTGAGCTTTACATGCCTCAGTCTCCCCATCTATGAAACTAAGATAATGTCATTACACTTACCTCTTGGCTGTGTTTTGATGATCATGTAAAGCAGTGTGTATATGTTGGGTGGTACAGTGAGAACACATTTTAAGTGCTCAAAACATGTGAGTTGTTGGTGTTCTCAACTATTTTTATTTTAGTTTTTTCTTTATCTCCCTTCCTTGTTTCCCATCTTTTCTAATTTTTACTCAGTTGTTTGAGGGGAAAAAAACCCACTTTGTTGTTTTCTTTTTATTTTCTCACCTCATTTCTGTGTTTTTCAAGCTAGGATGAGGTGATAATAGGCACTAGTCAGCCCCAGTGGGAGCTGGCCTGGCCCAGCTGTCTGCCCCGGGGCTCATCACCTTTTAAGAGCCTTAAGTGACCCTACCCATAGCTGCTGAAGGTTGGAGAGATCTGATGATGCCCTTGAGTCTCGGAAAGCAAAACCAGCCACGTAAGAGGGGAAGGGCGAATGGGATGGGGTGTCAGACATGTTAATAGCGAATACCATGTTTTGAAATTTCTATAAAGGCTTCTTCAGAATGCCAGAATTTCTACCTATGTCTCTAGCCTCTTCAAATTAAATATGCTTTTTGGTTCATGCTGTTGTTCAAGGTACTGTATATGGAAAAAGTAAAATAGTTTCTTGATTAATTTTATTAGTTTTTTGCTTTGTTAGTATTGTGATAGTTTATTGTTTTTATCGTAATTTCATAGCATTTCAGTTATAGTAGGTTTAAATAGGCCTTTGTAGTGTAGCCTATAAAATTATTTCTGTGGGGAAAATAAAGTCTAGTCTATAACATCTAACTTACAAAGAAATGTTTAGAAGGCCACCCACTTGTATTCAGAGGACTGACTGTCTAGCATGATATGATGCAGGTGATCTTTCACTAAGCCTACCCTCTATTCTGTTTAGATAAGACATTTACCAGGAGAGACCCAGGATCTTATTTAATGTCAAATGAAAATGGTATTTTTCTAGAAGTGGATTGCCTTTTAATCCCCTTCATAAATGAAATACTTGTCCTTTAAATTATGTTTATCCTTACAACTTTGACTTGTATACAAAGGCCATATTCATAGATATTTATGGCATTTAATATGATGTAGAAGCCCAACTAAATTTCTGAAAGCATAAACACAGCATTTGGAGAAGTTAAAGAAGGGTTGCAGATCTGCTTTTAGACTAGTTTGAGTAATTTGCCAATATTCAGCCTGTTTTAGTTTTCCTGGCCCACCCCCATGGTTTGACCAAATTAAGAATTTTAACACTAGGTATTTAAAGGGGAAAGCAATGAGAGGTGCATTTATTTGGATTCTTCAAAGAGAAAGAAGAAGAACTAACAGTTTCCTGTATTTCTCTAGTTTTCATTCCAAACTCCTATTATCCTTGGCAGGCAAGTAGTTCTCAAATTGGCTTGAAGATCATCACCGATTTCACTTCTCTGGGGTGCTTGTTAAGATGCGCACGCCTGGGAACCACCCTGCATCTCCTGACTTGGAATTTTTGGAGTTTGGTTTGGTAAAATTGCAGTTAGCCACCCCTTACCTGATATTTATGAACTGAAGAGCTTGAGGACCACTGATCCAGACATTTTCATGGTGTTCAAGGTTGACAGTGAATGTCACGGTCATGGTCCCTTTTGATTTGGCACTTGCTTTTGCTGGACCTCCCTTTCCTGGATTCTTGACTTTTTCTTTGGAGTAGATTTGTCAGGGTCTGTGCATTAGTTTTCTTGTGTTGCTATAATAAAATGCTACAGATTGTGTGGCTTCAATAACAGAAATTTGTTTTCTGACAATTCTGGAGATCAGAAGTCTAAGATAAAGTTGTAGGCAGGGTTGGTACCATTCAAATGCCTGTCTCCTTGTCTTGTAGATGGACATCTTTATCCACACATGGTCTTTCCACCATGCATACATATTGCCTGTATCTTCTTCTCTTCTTACAAGGTGCCAGCCCTATTAGATTCAGGCCTACCCATAGGGCCTCATTTTACCTTATTTATTTCTTTAAAGGCTCTGTTTCCAAAAATAGTCACATTCTAAGTTACTGAGGTTAGGACTTTAACATATGAATATTGGCAGGGAACAATTCAGCTCATAAGAGTTTGGATGGATCTTAAAACACTGTAAGGGAAAGATAACCACTGTCGACTTCTTAAAAAGTTCCTTTTCCGATTCAGCTTCTGTCCATGAGAAGGAAGTCTATTCCTGATTGATCTCTTTCTTCTAAGGCAGCAGAGAAGAAGAGGTCAGGACAATGACAATTTGCTTTTCATTAGCTCTTTTCTTCCTAATATTCATTTATTTGAGGGAAGGAGGGTTTAAATGCTTTAGGATCAACTGCTTTAAATTATTCAGGGTGGTGGTTCTCAAAGGCAGTCTGAAAAGTCAAAACTCTTCTCATAATTAATATTAAACAGGTGTTTTTTCCCTTTTTGTTGGGTGTGTTGATCAGCTTTGAATTACTATAATGAAATACCTGAGACAACTAACCTTACAAAGAGAAAAGGTTTATTTTGGCTCACAATCACACTTTTGAAGATGCCAGTCTAAGGTGAAGTGGCCTCATTGCTTTGGGCCTCTGGTGAGGGCAGCACATCATGATGGGATTGGGTGGCAGAGCAAAAATACTCTCATGAACTGGAAGCAAAAAGATGAAGAAGAGACTAGGTTCTCATAATGACTTTGAGGGCGTTCCTCCATTGACCTGAGGACTTCCACAAGGTCCCATCTCTTAAAAGTTTCACTACCTCCCAATAGTGCACACCACCCTGGGGGCTAAGCCTTAATATATGGACCTTTGGGGGATATTTGACATCCAAACCGTAGCACTGGGTGATGTTTGTATTAATTGTGCAAGAGTAGTGGTGGCTAAAACCATTGGTGCTTTAGCATGACTTACGGCAGTAGCACCAAGGTCCATAGTAATCATTATAATTTCACTATTGAGCATTTGCATTGCAGGGAAAAAAAGCCTGTTTCACTTGAGAATGCCCTTGATGGAGAAGTACACATTATTAAGTTCACTAGATCTCAACCCTCAAGTACACATCTTTTTAGCATTCTGTGTGATAAAATGAGAAGTATGCATGAAGCACTTTTGCCGAGTTCAAATGTTCAGTGGCTGTTTTGAGGAAAAGCACTTGTGTGATTGAATTATAAGCTGAACTAGCCTCTTGTTTGAAAGCAATTTCCTTGAAGTATTTGTTGCCTATGATAAAATCTGGGCTTCCAAGGGAAAATTTGAATTTTGAAAACTTGTATCTGTTATGGTGGTCTTAATAGCTTATCAGCAGTTGAATTTTCTTTGGTGAGATTCGTGATTAATAAATATGATTTTTAGATATCATGTAATGATGTGGGTCCATATTTGGGAACTGTGTATAACTCATGGAACCATTGTTTTCCAAATGACCGATGCATGATGCTATAAAAGATCTATTCAAAGTACAAGATGGACCAACAAATGTTTATATAACAAACAAAATATAAAATGTTTGTGATATGATTTCAGGCTCTCCATTGCAGCTAACCCCTAAGAAATTGCCACTTGTCAAGTTTTGGCATATTATCAGAGAAGAATATCCTCAATTATCTGAAATGATTATTTCTAATACTTGTTTCTTTTCCAACTACATATCTGAGTTATGTTAGATTTTTCTTATTTACTGCAAACAAAAACCTATCAGAATAAGTTAAATGCAAAAACAGATATGAGAAGCTAGCTATCTTCTATTTATTTATTTATTTATTTATTTATTTATTTATTTATTTATTTGCGGTACCGGGGATTGAACCCAGGGGCTTTCTACCTCTGCGCCACACCCCCGGCCCTATTTTTTCTACTTTATTTTGAAACCGGGTCTCACGAAGTTCCGGAGGGCCTCACTAAGTAGAGAGAGAGAGAGAGAGACAGGGAGAAAGAGAGAGAGAGAGAGCTGAGGCTGGCCGCGACCCCGGATCCTCCAGTCTCCGCCTCCCAGCTATCTTCTATTTAAAAAAAAACATTCAAGAGATTTGCAAAAATGTAAATGCTGTCTTTCATTATATTTTGTTTTGATATATACATAAAATATATATCATGCAATGGGATTATTATTACTATTTAAAAGTGAATTCATAAATACATATTTAATGTTCTCATTTCCAATTTCTAGAAAAGTGAATATCAGTGGATACAAAAACTGTTTGGGAGCCCTAATATATGTTTTTAAGACTGTAAAAGGATCCTGTTATAGTTTAGGTCTGGAGTGTTCCCCCAAAAGCTCATGTATTAAAAGCATATCCCCAGTGAAGCAAGGCTGAGAGGTGGGGCATGACTGGAGGAGGTGTGTCACCGGGGGTGTGGCCTGGAGAACTGTATGTGTTCCTGGCGCCTCATCTCCTCCGTCTCTCTGCTTCCCAGCTGCCATGAGCTGAGCAGCTTTCTTCTCCATGCCCTGCCACCATGATGTTTCTGACCCGGAACCAGCCAACCATGGATTTAACCTCTAAAACCATGAGCCAAATAAACCTTTTCTCCTTTAAAACATTCTTGTCAGATCTTTTTGTCACAGTGACGAAAAAGCTAACCCACAAAAGAGACCAAGAAGTCTGAGACTGCTGACTTAGGAAGACGTTTTTTTCTAGCTATGCTGTAGTAATTGGTTTAGAGTTAACCTTGATTCATGGTATACTTATGGCCAAATATATTCACTAGCTGAATACTAAATACAGTAAGCTTGACTTTTACTTTTTTCTCATTATTGAAAAATACTAATAATATTCTATACCAAAATATTCTCATGCACAGTTTAATGCCTGGTTTATCTTTCCTAATCCCACATCAGTTTAGATAATCATGAACAAACTGAAACAAAAAGAGCCCTATGCACAAACTAAGGTTTTCCAGAACTTTGTTTTAGTCTAATGAAGATTTATTTAAATTAGCAGAGATTAAATTTTGTCCTATAGAAACACACTTGGAAATACTGCCTTAAGTGTGCTCTTTTTTCATTGTGCCTCTGTTTTCTCTTTCTCCAATTCAATTTTTTTATAGATTTACTGGTGCATTATAGTTTGACATCACAGCGTAGTTCATAGTGATAGTGACATACATGCACCATGTTCTTTTCCTCTCCTCTCCTTTCTTCCTTGCCTCTGCTTTTATTCACTCCCACCCTTGTCTCCCTTTGCCTTATTATAGCTGCAAGTATTTCTTCATGTGCTGCAGTTTTGGTTTCTGCCAGTGTCCTCTAGGAAAAGATGCTGAACTGGTAAATGTGAACAAGACATTGACAAAGTGTAGGCTCGACTTCGCATTCTCAGCTCTCGGACTTAAAGCGGGTTTCCATTTAAAACTGGCCTCTATGCTGTATTTTTATCCTTAGATTTCTAGAGGCTGTGAGGGAAGGTTAGGGGGAAAGGATTTTTTATTTAAAATTTATACCTTTTAGAAGAAATGACTTCAGAATAAGTTCTACCATTGTACTGTTCTTCATAGATTTCTTTCTCATTTTTCCTCTAGTCCAAAAGTCATTCCCGAGTTGGCCTGAAATCAAGCACCAAGCAAAAGGTATGTTTTATTCCCTTCTGCACTGAAATAATTATTTTTGATGGGTACTTCTTCCCTGCGAAGATAATAACTTGCCTTTGGAAGTCAGGATATATCTAGAAACAGTACTTTTAAAAAATTTTATTTGCTTTGTCTCCATAATATTAAAACTGAAACTGGAGAGACATCCTTGAAATGAAACAGAATTTGAGAGATATTGTTGAAACCCAGTGACGTAAGTTGAAAATCTCCCCATGGCTTAAAGGAATTCGGAAAACTGGGGCAGCAGACACATTACCAGATTCCCCTCTGTTATTTTTAAGCCCTTCCCAGTAGTGGAATCTGTTCCTATCTCAGTTTATACTTTTACTAAACTTTAATCTCTCAGTATCTGGATGACCTTCACCTATGGCCTGTGATGAGTTGGTTGAAGCATGAGCTCTGTGAGTCAAAAAGAATTGGTTTCAATATTGGTTCTGTCATGTCATTATTTGACCTCAGACATATTTGGGCAAAGAAGATGATCAGATCCCCTGGTGTAGTATATCTTAAGACTAGAATGAGATCATATATGTGAAAGCATTTCTATCTCAGTGTCTAGCACAAAAGAAGCACTTAATAATTTAAAAAATCTATATTTCATTGACTGTTTGAAATAAAAAGCCATAGAAGGTTGGAAATTAATCCTCAGATACACATACACTTAAATTATATTAATTTCTGGTGATACATGGGGTAATGATGCACATGGATTTCTTAGAGTCTGGTGAGTTTTATGTTCAATTTTGGAGAGGTTCAATGTAGAAATTTGCACTGGTTGGAGTTCTTGCAAAACCTTTCAGGCAATCAACATATTACCTCAGAACACCTTTCTTGATGTCCATTGTCAGAGAGAAAACATTGCAGGAATGCAGAGCATCTGAGAGGGGCTTAAGAAGATGGAAAGAGGCGATGGGTTTTGAAGCACTAAGCCCAGGGCCTGTGTAGATAGTTGCTATTTTTTTTTTTTTGTAGTACCGGGGATTAAACCCAGGGGATTTCTACCTCTGAGCTATAACCCCAGCCCTTTTTTTTATACTTTATTTTGAAACTGGGTCTCACGAAGTTGCGGAGGGCCTCACTAAGTAGCTGAGGCTGGCTGTGAACCGGGATCCTCCAGTCTCTGCCTCCCAAGTACTGGGATTACAAGCGTGCGCCACCACGCCCGACTAGTTGCTATTTTTATTAGAGAAGCATCATGTTGATGCTTCAGACAGATATAATCAGGCTCCAGCCAACTCCAACACTAACAGAGCAAACCCTGTGCTCTAGCTACCTCAGGAGTGCTCTACCATGATTAACTCATTTGATGCTCTCAACAACCTTCTGAAGCAGGTGTTCTTGTATCCCTCAGGATTTGCCAGGAGAAGGAACCCACACCAGTAATTCGAACAGAGAATTTAACAAGAATAACTGCATGTATGTCCCTATCACTGTGAACTACATTATGATGTGAGACTATAATGTACCAATAAAACTTTAAAAAATAATAAGAAGAACTGTTGACCATGTGTAAAGTCATTAACTAGGTAATGGAAAGGGTACAAAGAGAACTACCTGTAAGGTATCATGAAGTAACAATTCCAGGAAGCAGCTGCCACCCCTATAGCTGAGGGAACAAAGGAAAGAGTTGGGATTACTAAAATTTCCTAGACACTTAAAGGAACTGCCTGTAGAACTGACATTCAGAGCTCTGGGGAGGGGTTCTGGCTTGGAAATGCTGTTGTCCCTGAGAGGCGCACAAAGTGCTGGGATTCAGTGGCTCTTCAGGGAGGAAAGTTCCATTTTGCAGATGAGGAAACCAAGGCACAGATGTGTTAAGTCATTTGACCAAAGTCATACAGTTAGGAAGGGCAGGGTCAGAATTTACACTTAGTCAGTCTGGCTCCAAAGTTCATGCTCTTAATGACTTAACCATGGACAAAAACATTTCTCTGCATCTTTTAAAATCTGCAAAATGGAGATGATATTTCTTAGCTTGTGGGGTTGTAGGATTGAATAAAATAATATAAGCAATGTATCTGTGATACTTCTTAGAACATAGTAAGTGCTCAGTAAATACTAGCTTATACTAGATATGGCATTTTTCTTATTTTGAGTATAGAAATTTCTTTCTGCCTCCATGACTGTATGAGTAGTTATGAAAGTATTGCCTTTCTTTGCCTTGGGGTGTTCCCTTCCCATTGGGTTGCTTATTTAGCTGATTATCATCTCTCCAATTTAGTATATTTTAAAGTCTTCTGTGTTTGAATGTGAACAGTAAACAGAGATGGTAAAATTGGAGATTGATCAGGGGAAACTTTACTGATGATGTCCCTGAACTCAGAATTTATCAGGGACTGCACTAGAGCATTGAGTTTGTCTTTCACTTCCGATTTTAAACAGTGGGAGAAATCATTGAGTTCATTCATTCATTCTTTAACACAACAATTATTTATTGAGTACCTAGTTGTACTACACATTGTGCTGGCCATCAGAGGTGATATAAACACTGATGTATGGACCCTGTCCTCGAGACTGTTGCTGTAATTTAGCAGAGGAGTAGGATGCAACATCTCAGCTGACCATTCTCCCCCTGCTGCTTGTTCCTGACAGGTGGTGTGTGTGTGTGTGTGTGTGTGTGTGCCTCTGCCTGTGCGTGTGTGTGTGTGTTGTTACATAAATACAATGCTATCATGTGGGTAAAATATGTACTGAGCCTACTACAGAGTTGACCTATGTCCAGGGGAGATTTATAGGTGTAGGGATAAGGCAGTTCCTTCTCCTGATGGGCAGCCATGGACAGCCAGGGCCTTCGAGCCCTGAACTAGCTAGCTGTGGTGGGATCAGGCACCTCTCCTGTGTAAATCCCCTCTATGCTTACTTTCCTTTGGTTTCAAAGTACTAACTGTCTCAGTCGTCCTAAGGCAAGTAAGGGGAGGGCTTGCTTTATTTATGTAATTAGGCCAGAGAGTTAAAGGGAAGTGGGCCTTGGAAGCCAGCCAGAGAGTGGTGGTATCGAGGATTTTCCCCAGGGAGATCCAAGGTCATAGTCATGTTGTCAAGGTCATACTAGGTTTTGCTGATCTTTCTAGAAATTCTGGTGAAAGTTAAAGAGATTATACTAAGACAAGTTAAGAGATTATACTAAGAGATTATACTAAGATTATACTAAGACATAGTCTATAGGACAAGGGAATACTCAAAACCTGCCCTTGATCCCCATGGATCAGGGAAGCAGAGGAAAATAAATGCATGGGAGGCAAAGACAATATGCCTTTCCCAGTGTAGAGCTTCAGTGAGTGAGGCTGAGACAAATCAGAATGGTCTCCCACAAAACCCACTTGCTACTCCCTGAGTATTTTTTCAAGATTAATAATAATCTTCCTAGTAAACATAGCATATAATTAGTGTTCTGGCCACTTTGCAAGCATTCAGTGGTTGCACTGTTGTCATTCAATTTAATTTTTTTTTAAGATTAGACTTTAAGAGCAGTTTTAGGTTCACAGCAAAATGGAGCAGAAGAACCAGAGATTTCTCATATGTCCTCTGTCCCCACACATGCTTAGCCTTACCATCGTCGACACTCACCAGAGCTGCACATTTCTTACTATCGATGAGTTACATTTTCATCATTATCACCCAGAGTCCATACCTTACATTAGGGTTCATTCTTGGTGGTATACATTCTCTGGATTTTGACAGATATGTAATGACATGTATCTACCATTATAGTATCATACAGATGGCATTTGCTGACTTAAAAACCTCTGTGGTCCCCCTTTCCTCTTTCTCTCTCCACCCCACCTCCCGGCAGCCACTCATCTTTTTACTCTTTCCTTCATTTTCCCTTTTTGAGAAAGTCATATAGTTGGAATTATACAGTATGTAACCTTTTCATATTGGCTTCTTTCACTTAATAATATGCATTTAAATTTTCTCCATGTCTTTTCACAGCTAAATAGTTAGCTTCTTTTCAAATACTGGATAATATTTCTTTGTTTGGATGTACCAGTTTACTTAATCCACTGATCTACTGTAGGACATCTTGGTTATATCCAAATTTTGGCCATTATGAACAAAATTGCTGTAAACATCCATTTGTGTGTGTGTGTGTGTGTGTGTGTGTGTACATAAGTTTTCAACTCCTTTTGGTAAATACCAAAGAGTGTGATTACTGAGTTGAATGGTTAAGAGTGTATTTAGTTTTGGAAGAAAATGCTGAACTGTCTTCCAAAGTGGTGGTAAGATTTAGCATTCCCACCAGCAATGAAAGAGTTCCAGTTGTTCCACATCCTCACCCGCATTTGGTGGTGTTGGTGTTCTGAATTTTGGCCATTTTAATAGCTGTATAGTGGTATCTCATTGTTGTTCTAATTTGCATTTTCCTGATGATACGTTTTATGGAGCAAATTTTCATATGCTTATTTGCCATCTGTAAATTTTTTTGGTGAATTGTCTGCTAAGGCCATTGGCCAATTTTTCTAATCTTGTTTTTATCTTATTGTTGAGTTTTAAACCTTCTTTATGTGTTTTGTATAACAGTTTCTCATCAGACATGTATTTTGCAAATATTTTATCCCTGTCTGTGTCCTGTCTTTTCATTCTCTTCACAGTGTTTTTTGCAGAGCAAGCATTTAAAAAAAAATTCTTTTGAGACACGATCTCTGTGTTGTCCAGACTGGTCTTAAACTCGTGGGCTCAAATGATCCTCTTACCTCAGCATCCCAAGTAGCTGGGACTACAGGCATGTGCCATCATGCCTGGCTGAAATTTTTAATTTTAATGAAGTCAAGCTTATCAATTCTTTCTTTCATGGATCAAGCCGTTGGTGTTTTTATTCCTTATCATCAGAAAGAAAATTAATTTGTCAAAGCCTATCATTAATAGAGTGTTTCAAATATTCTTGGTCTCCCACCCAAACATTTCTCTGTGTTCAGTGATCTTGAGTTTATGATATCCTTTCTCCTATCAAAACCATCTTTTCAGGTCAGATAAATAAATTCAAAGTAAGTTGCACTTGAATTTTATGGCTTCAAGTCTAATATTTCCTAAGGCTGTTTGCATTTCAATAGGTGGTGAAGCTAATGAAATTGAATTTCAGGAGTGGAATTTTTGGCATCAGCAAGCAGAATACCGTTCTTATTGGTAGAAAAATCTTTTTTAAAAAATATATTCATTTAGCCGGGTGTGGTGGCGCATGCTTGTAATCCAGTACTTTGGGAGGCGGAGACTGGAGGATCCGGGTTCGTGGCCAGCCTCAGTTCTCTCTCTCTTCCTCTCTCTGTCTCTCTCTCTCTACCTAGTGGGGCCCTCCGCAACTTTGTGAGACCCGGTTTCAAAATAAAGTATAGCCGGGTGTAGTGGCGCACGCTTGTAATCCCAGTACTTTGGGAGGCGGAGACCGGAGGATCCCGGTTCACAGCCAGCCTCAGCTCTCTCTCTCTCTCTGCCTGTCTCTTTCTCTCTCGCTCGCTCTACTTAGTGAGGCCCTCTGCAACTTTGTGAGACCCAGTTTCAAAATAAAGTATAAAAAATAGGGCCGGGGGTGTAGCGCAGAGGTAGAACGCCCCTGGGTTCAATCCCTGGTACCACCAAAAAAAAAAAAGTATAAAAAAATAGGGCCGGGGGTGTAGCATGGAGGTAGAACGCCCCTGGGTTCAATCCCCGGTATTGCAAAATAAAAAAAAAAAATATATATATATATATTCATTTATTGGTGCATTGTAGTTATACATTTTGATAAATGTCAGGGTATCAGAATTTAGCCCTCCCTCAAATCCCACCCTATTCCTTCCCCTTTCCCTCCTTTTTGTGCTCAGCATAGTGATTGACTCTGATAACTTTGTGTGTATACATCGTGTGCATTGGTGGGTTTCCCTCTTCCCCCCTCCCATCTCCCTCAGTTTTGTCCCCTTCTTGCTCATCTAAAGTTTTCTCCTTCTTTGTCTGGAGTCCCTTCTAAGTCCCATTCTCCCTAGCTTCCACATATTAGGGAGAACATTCGACTCTTCACTCTTTGTGACTGACTAATCTCACTTAGCATAATGTTCTCCAGTTCCCTCCATTTCCCTGTAAATGATGTAATTTTGTTCTTCTTTATGGCTGCGTAAAATTCCATTGTGTACATACCCCATAGTTTCATAATCCATTCATCAGTTGATGGGCATCTTGGCTGGTTCCAAAGTTTGGCAATTGTGAATTGTGTGCCTATAAATATAGATACACATGCATTAGTCTGGTAGTTTGGTTTCAGTTCTTTTGCGTAGATGCCTAGAAGTGGTATTGCTGGGTCATATGGTAGGTTCATTCCCATTCTTCTGAGGATCCTCCACACTATTTTCCAAAGTGGTTGCACTAATTTTCAATCCCACCAACAGTGTATTAGAGTTCCTACTTCTCTTTTTTTTTTTTTTTTGGAGGTACCGGGGATTAAACCCAGGGGCATTCTACCTCCACGCTACACCCCCGGCCCTATTTTTTATAATTTATTTTGAAACCGGGTCTCACGAAGTTGTGGAGGGCATCACTATGTAGAGAGAGAGAGACAGGGAGAGATAGAGAGAGAGAGAGCTGAGGCTGGCCGCGAACCCGGATCCTCCGGTCTCTGCCTCCCAAAGTACTTCTCCACATCCTCGCCAGCATTTTTTGTCATTTGCATTTTTAATGATTGCCATTCTAATTGGGGTTAGGTGAAATCTCAGGGTAGTTTTGATTTGCATCTCTCTGATTGCTAATGATGTTGAACATTTTTTCATACGTTTATTGGCCATTTGTGTTTCTTCTTCTGTGAAGTATCTAGTTCACATGCCCATTTTTTGATTGGGTTATTTGTTTTTTTAGTGGTGATTTTTTTAAGTTCTCTATATATTCTAGATACTAGTCCTCTATCGGAGGAGGAGCTGGCAAAAATCTTCTCCCATTCTGTCAGCTCTCTGTTGAGGTTCATGATTGTTTCCTTTGCTGCGCAAAAGCACTTCAGTTTAATGCAATCCCACATGTTGATCCTCATTTTAATTTCCTGTGCCTTTGGGGTCTTGGTGAGGAAGTCTTTACCTGTACCTATGTGTTGAAGTGTTGGATGTATGCCCTCTTCAAGTTCCTTCAAGGTCTCTGGTCTGATTTCTAGGTCTTTGATCCATCTTGAATTGACTCTTGTACAAAGTGAGAAAGTGGGGTTTATTTCTATTTTTCTGCATATGGTTAGCCAGTTTTGCCAGCACCATTTGTTGAAGAGGCTATCTTTTTTCCAGTGGATGTTTTTAGTCCCTTTGTCAAAAATCAATTGGCTATAGGTATGTGGATTTGTTTCGGAGTCTTCTATTCTGCTCCATTGGTCTATGTGTCTGCTTTTGTGCCAATACCATGCTGTTTTTATTACTATGGCTTTGTAGTATAGTTTGAAGTCAGGTATAGTGATGCCTCCTGCATGTTTCTTGTTGCTGAGAACTACTTTGGCTATTCTGGGTTTTTTGTTGTTCCAAATGAATTTAAGGACAGATTTTTCTATGTCAGTGAAGAATGACTTTGGTAATATAATGGGTATTGCCTTGAATCTGTAGATCACTTTTGGAAGAATGGCCATTTTGATATTTATTCTATCTGCCCAAGAGCATGGAAGATCTTTCCATCTTCTAAGATCTTCTTCAATTTCTTTTTTCAATGTCTTAAAGTTTTCCTTGTAGAGGTCTTTTACCTCCTTGGTTAGGTTTATTCCCAAGTATTTTATTGTTTTGGGGGATATCATGAGTGATAATGTCTTATAGATTTCTTTTTCAGTGGATTTATGGTTGGTATACAGAAAAGCTTATGATTTTTTAAGATTGACTTTGTATCCTGACACTTTGCTGAATTTGTTCATCAGTTCTATGAGCTTCTTGGTTGAGTTTGCTGGATCTTCTAAGAATAGTATCATGTCATCTGCAAATAGAGATAGTTTCAGTTCCTCTTTTCCTATTTGTACTCCTTTTATTTCCTTCTCTTGCCTTATTGCTCTGGCTAGAGTTTCAAGTACTATATTGAAAAGGAGTGGTGACAGCGGACATCCTTGTCTTGTTCCTGTTTTTAAGGAGAACTCTCGAAGTTTTTCCCCATTCAGTATGATGTTTACTGTGGGCCTACTGTATATTGCCTTTATGATGTTGAGGTATGGTCCTTCTATTCTGATTCTCTGCAGAGTTCTTATCATGAGTGGGTATTGGATTTTGTCAAATGCTTTTTCAGCATCTATTGAAATGATCATGTGATTTTTGTCTTTAGTTCTGTTTATGTGGTGGATTACATGGATTGTTTTTCGTTTGTTGAACCAGCCTTGCATCCCTGGGATAAACCCAACTTGGTCATGATGTATGATTTTCGTGATGTGGTTTTGAATGCAGGTTGCTAGTATTTTGTTGAGAAGTTTTGCATCTAAGTTCATCAATGATATAGGTCTGTAGTTTTCTTGAGATGTCTTTATTTGGTTTTGGTATCAATGTGATGTTGGCTTCAAAGAATGTATTTGGGAGAGTCCCATTTCTTTCTATTTCATGGAATAGATTGAGGAGTATTGGGATTAGTTCTTCTATAAAGGTTTTATAAAATTCAGCTGGGAAACCATCTGGACCTGGGCTTTTCTTTGATGGTAGGCTCTTTATTACTGCTTCAATCTCTTTGATTGCTATTGGTGGACTTAAATTTTCTATATCTTCTTGATTCATCGTAGGAAGGTTGTATGTGTCTAGAAATTTGTCAATTTCTTCTAGGTTTTCCATTTTGTTGGAG